>RJWM01046760.1:0-12108 GCA_004363535.1 Dasyprocta punctata
TTAACAGAGGGAAGAGACTTGAAATACAGAGTCCAGTTTGGACAAAAGAGCTAGAGTCATTCTCTCAGTTATCAAGTCATAAATACAATATGTCGGGCACTCATGCAGAAAAAGAGGATAGAGCAATAAATATAACCAAGTCCATCCTATATGGTCAGGGCAACCATGTATTCCACTTTGCCCAGGGCAGTACCATTTTCCCTCAATCACTATTAAAAGTTGCCATATTTATTTTCAAAATCATCATGGTTTGAATGATAGTCACTCAATACATGTGCCATATTCACTTTCAAAATTATCTTGATTTAGATAACAAAGAGTCACCCAATTCATGGAGATTACTTTCTAGGGAAGAGACGAGAGGCCAGCCACATGGCATCTTTACATAAAGTAGACAAAGGGTCCTCTTCCGGGTGGAAATAGCTCACAGGTACACAGATGAACAAATAAGTATCTCTTTCTTACACCCTGAATAAAGGCATTTTTGCAGGACAATGCCAGCCCATCTAGGTCACTCAGCTTGAAAAGCAGAGCTCAGGGTAGGTCTCTGCCTCCTCTTCCTTACTGTGGGCAGGGATTTGCAGTCGGGGTGTGGATTCGGAAACAAAGCAAACTACACAAGTTTGAGTCTGCCCCAGCATCTTGTGCAGTGGACAGCCCATAAAACAACTACCTGATTCCTACAGCTGGTTGGTAAGTAAATAAATACATAAGTAAATATAATGTCAAGTACTGGAAGGTAGTATAAAGGCCACTAAAATGAAGTAGGGGAACAGATAGTAACAGAGACCACCGTAGTGCGCCTTTCCAAACCGCTCCATTGGCCTGCTGATCTATTGAAATGGTGTCCCCTTTGAGCAACATGGCCACTCTGATGGGAAAAGCTATTTTAGAGGGTGATGAGGAATGATCCTTCTCTGGACAATTTGATATTGACTAAGAAAAGAGAGATAAATATGAGAGAAACATCACAGTGAGGCTGGAGGGTCACCATGGCACGGTAGCTGGCTCATTGAGAGGGCTTTGGATGAAAAGCACTAGAGATGACCTCAAGTGTCACACCTCAAAACCAGGGGAATGAGGGTGCCTCTCAATTCTGCCCAACACACCGAGCCTGTAGTGAGTGGGTGGTGCAAGTTGCTCCCTGGCAAAAGAGGGACGGGGTCGTGTCTTGGGGTAACTACACAGATCAGGACTTCTGAACCTGGGTCTGTCTTGCTGAGTGATATGCAAATGGGTATTCCTAGAAAAAGCTGACCACGGAAGGGTGAGAGGTGCTGGGATAAACAAAGCCAGCCAGGTTTCTGCATTGGAAGACATCTTGGAGCTCTTTGCAAGCAAATGTGCTTTGTGGATGCCAAACAGTGAACCTGGACGCAGCTCCTAACCCAATGCCTCAGGAAAGTTTTGTTTTGTTTTGTTTTGTTTTGTTTTGTTTTGCTTTGCTTTGCTTTGTTGTTGTTTGGGGTTTGAGGAGGGTACTTTTAGTTTTAGTTTTAGTTTTAGGTTTTAGCTTAAGTTTTAGTTTTGATTTTTCATGATATCTCAGCTACTGCTCCCTCGAGAGGAACTGGACTCTGGACACATACCAAATGGGCCAACATAGAGAGCAGAAGCAGACAAGGGTGGCAAGCAGGCAGAGCTGACAGAGAGAAGGAAGCCTTGCACAGCCCCAAGGAGAGCAGGGGCTCCCCAACAGTCAGAGACCCTGGCTGTTGCAGAGCAGACCTGCCTGTGGTTGTCCCCAGAGGACTGGCTTCACCCAAGCTCTAGTGGTAACCTCTGAGTCAGTCCCCCTCAGGGCCAAGTTTAGCCTCTGACTGGCTAAAGTGGTTGTCTGACCTCCCCAGGCCTCCACTTACCCTTCTATAAAATGGGGATAAAAATATTGCCCTCCCCCCTCCTGGGTGGCACGAGGCTTTGATAATTACTATTTGGTGAGGTGCTGACGGGCTCTGTCTGACACATTTCTCCTTGGCTCTGGGAACGGTGAGTGTCACCTCCGCAGAGCACACGGGCCTGTCTGCAGCACGCTCAGGTTGTCGGTCTCCCATGAAGCTCCTGTCCAAGCAAGATTCTCACCTACCCCACTTCTGACATTGAAGCACTGTGGAGGGGGAAGAGCCAGCTGCCGACTGCCACTCCAGGATCCTGCTGCACCTGGAAGGCTGCTCAGGTCCGGGACACCTGGGGGAAGTGTCGTCGCCAGCCTGGAGGCAGCCATGCGGTGTCCATCTCGCTGAGGAGGAGGGGCCCATCCAGCCAGGGCCATCACAGGGCAGGCCGATGACCACACTGGAGGACCCTGGTGCAGCCCAGGCTGGAGGGACGAATGAGCTGAGGTGGGTGCTGCGCTTGTCCTGGCACTAGGAGAGGGGAGGGCATCTGGGGCAGAGAGGACATGGATGCCCTGTGGCAGAACTGTGCTGGCCTCAGTCTTTTCACTGGTGCAAGGGACCCATGAAGCTCCATTTATCACTTAGTTTGCCACCTAGCACCCAGGGCCACTCCTAAAGGACGGGACCACCCTCAGGGAACACAGTGGTCCTTTGGGGCTCCTGTTCCTCCTCCAGCCTGACGTTGAGGTTCTCAACCAGGTAGGCAATATTGGGGAGTGAGCACAGCTGTACCTGGCACACTTGAACGTGGACTGGGGCCCTCCAGGAATGGTTCAGGTAATGCCTGGTCCTGGGAGGAAGGAGGGAAAAGGGGCAGCTGTTGGATCTCCTGTGTGACTTAGCGTGCACATCCGCAGAATGGGATCATAATGTTGAGCTCTCTCGTTGGCTGGTATAGGAAGTCATTCCTGTGTGTTTGGCATTGTACTGGGATTCACCTTGCTGATATGTGCGGTCAGGCCATCAGAAGCATCTGCTTTAGATGGTGGGCTTTGTTTTTATTCCTTGGCTAAATTCAACTTCTGTGAAATGCATTAAGATGGGGCTGAGATGGATAAAGATGTGACTCTTCATCCACAGCCCTTTGGTACTTCATAGCAATTCAAAATCAAGGTCACTTAATTCCTGCAACCTGGGGGCACCGGGGAGGGACTAGATTTGAAATTGTTGTCAGAAGTCTCTCAAACTTAGTTTCCAGTCCCTGCCTTGTTTAAAAGCAGTCACTCTCTGTAGCCCTAGCGTGTCACCAGGTAACTTGTGAATGTCAGGGAAGCCATGCAAAGAATCTCCGGCATGTCGTTAACCTCATTCCAACATGTAATTAGCCCGAAAGGCCTCCTCGCTGCCTCCATTCAGCGTTACATCATAAAGAATCAGACATTTTACAGTTCGCAGGACACCATGAAGACTTGAAAGAGTTAATTATGGCTCGCTAGAGCCCGTCCCCAAAGCTGAAGACCCAGGAATTAGAGTGTTTATTTTTTAAGTGTCAATCTTCAAGATAGCATCCAAGACAGCTTCCTGTGTGAAATCTGAGACAGACCCTGGTTTGGAAGTAGGCCCACGGAGGTCTGCAAGAGAAGGCTGGAGGTGGGAATTTCATTGGGGTCTGCCATATGATTTTCAGAGACCTCATTATCTGCACAGCCCTGGAGAGAAAAGAGGAGCCAGGAGAGCTGGAATACTATTCACCCACTTGGTTCCATGGGGCAAATCCACCTAGAGCCACCTACAATCCCTGAGCTGGAGAGATCAGCAGTATGGCCAGAGTTCAAAGCGAGTTCAACCCTAATCTGGCTGTGACAATCTGAACCAATCTAGGCATGCAAGCTCTGAGGACATTATTATCAGTCAAGTATAATTATAGATAAAATAGTTTTATTAATCAGCTTCCTAAGGGAACTGTGTTTATCTGATGGCTGTGTGTATAATGTGTGCACGGGGGAGTGGAGAGAAATCTGTGCTGTGTGTGGCTGGTCCATATGACAGAGGGACAGGATGTGTAGGGAGAGAGTGTGACAGGACAGGAGAGGGTGTGGCTGTGAGTTTTGTCCATGTACTAGGCAGGTTCTGTGAAGGAGGACCATGTGTGTCCGTGATAGCATCTACGGTGAGTGCATGTGTGTGTTTGCCCAGATTTATGAGGCTGCACTAGAAATCATTCCTGCTTCTTCTCTGCTCATTGGATTTGCCATCACCCCTTCCCTTCACTGCCTCCCCCTATAAAAGACTTTTCTGTGTCCGTACTTAGCCAGAGCCTAGATTCACAAATTTCAACTGCAGATGCCCTCGGTAGCCATTAAGTGTCAGCCACATTTTCAAATCGTGACTCCAGCACGGTGTTGGCTTTTCTTCCATTGCCATCACCTTCAACCAGTCTGCAAGCTCCAAAAGATCCTGAAAGAGCAAGGTTCCCCCTGAGTCTCATTCAACCTGACCAGCTCCACTCACTTCTCGGTAGGAGAAGGGAAATTGGTAGGGCCCAGATCTAAAAGCTGTCTCGGAAGGTCTGCAGGTCTGACTTACACCCCGGGTTAAGAATCAGCCATAGGGTAGGGCTTGGGAAACACTCCTCACTTTCTAAAGGGAGGCTGAGGATTGAGCCACTGCCCAGAGGCTGTGGAATAGGCACAAAGCCAGCCTGCTCACCTCTGCCCTTCCTTCCCAGTCTACAACATGCCTTAGGTGCCTCCATCCCTTTCAACACATGGCTCAGGTCTACCGAGTCATTGTGCAACTGGCCTCTCGCATCAGCTGGAACACTTGACATGAACTGGCCTCACCCCACCTCATCAGAAGGCCTTATGCAAAATCAGCCTTGTCGTTTGAACTTTGCTAAAATGGACAACATTAAAGTCGGAAAACCCAAGTAGGTTTTTCCTTCCCTTAGAGGGAGGTGACATCCATTCTGTCGCGGGCTCTGCAGAAGGTGAACTCACCAAAGCCCCGGCCAGAGGGCTCCCGCAGAGAGATGCAAGAGATGGCCGAGCTGTTGATAGTCCTCCAGCAATCTCTTGGGACTATTCCTGGACCTTCTTTGCTCCCAGAAAGTACACTGGAGCTTGGAAGAAAAATTTGGATGAAAGAATAAGTGTGTTTATTAAAATGCTCTGTTTAAGCTAATTAAGGACAAGTGGCCAAATACAGTGATTTTCTCTGAACACTCAGATTTATGAATTTTTGATGAGTTCCAAATAAGAAACTGACAACCAAATAAGAAGCTGACAACCAACGAATGGAAAGATGAATATCTGTTAATTGCCTCACGTATACACTTATATTGTCAATCAATCTAGGGAAGAGCTGATGTTAGTCTCATGTTGCTGATTAAAAAACTGAGATTTAGGTGCATTTAGTGATAATTTTAATATTATTGCAATAATAACTTATTGAATACTTAATATGTGTCAGACACTGGACTAAGTACTTCTTACACAACATTATCTCACTTAATTGCCATGAAAGCTGTATGATCATTTATTTTCAGATGAGGAAACCAATACACAAGGAGATAAGTAACTGTTTACCTAGTAGCAGTGAGATCCAAACCCACATCTCTCAGACTCAAAAGCCCAGTGCTCTTTCTAGTACTGGCTTTCCCTGAATGGCCTTTTCATCTAGTTTTTGCTCTTAGCAATGGCGTGGTCAAAAGTTTAATCACTGCATCACCTGGCAATGTTCACTTCAGTCCCATATCTTACTGGCTCCTTGGAACCAAATGTTTAGCCATCGACTCAGAATGGCACACTGGACCTGCCCATCTGCCTTCACGTACTGAGAAGAAATTAAAACATAGTCTTATCAAGCTAAGGATGCAGCTCAGTGGTAGAGCACTAGATTCCATCCTCAGCATTGCCAAAAAAATTGTCATCTCATAAAAAGAGATGCAAGTAAAAATGAAGTCTGGATTTTGGGGACTCTTACCTTCACTTAAACTCCAGTCACCCAGCGAGAACATCCAAAAATATGGATTCTGCACGGCCACCTTGGGGACCATTCAGTTCTTAAAGGGAGCCTCCCTAGGGCTGATTCTTAACCCAGTGCAAGTCAGTCCTGAAGGCTGACGGAGACAGTTTTTGGATCTGGGCCCCACCAAGTACAAGATCACAACACAAATGAGTGTGTTGGTGGAATCGGGCAACTTCCCACAATTAAGGGCTCTTCTCTGGGTCTCATCAGCACCAGGAATCACTGACTTCATCTTGGGATATAGCAACAAACTCTTTAGAAAGGTGATAAATCAGAGAACTTCATAATAGTTTTTATGAAAAGCACAATGCCTATATTCTCGCACCATCTTGTTTTTACAGCAAAGACTAGTTTTCCAAATTAGCTCTTGAACTGAACCAAGCCTAGGAATCTTCAGAGTGTAATGCAGGCCTTTGGACTTCTTAATGGCAGAGGAAACCCTGGGAGATACTAACAGATTTGTAAAGACATGGTAAAGAGAAAGTTTAATTTCAGAGTTGATCAAAGAAGAAAACCAAGCAGCCAACTTTATTAAAAACACTAGTATCTGTCTTGGGGAAAAACATGGGCCCAAGAACAAGAACAGAGTCAGAGTTTAGGACCCAGTCTACCCACACAGGCTTGTCCCAAGAGAATGACAAAATCTGAACCTCTTTCAATGTTGAGGTCCCTCTTCAGATGCCCCTTGTGCAGAAAGTCACCATGAATCAAAACTTACGCAGAGCTGCCAGGTGGTGAAAGGTGAGGCTACGCCAACCCTTTAGCAGAGGAAGTGACCAGTTTGGACATACTATTCCCTCCCTGCCGCATCCCCAGGTGCCCCATGAAGGAAAATGTCACTCTCTAGTTACCTCAGAGACCAGATAGCAAAGAAGTCAGTGGCCTTGGTTTTGTGTGAAGTGATCCTAAAATGAAACCTTGGCTCTGCTACTTTGGTGTATGACCTTGAACAAATTAATGAAGGTCTCTGGGCCTCAGTTGCTTCATCTGTAAAATGGGGATAATAACAGCCCCTACTCCTACAGTTGCTGAGGGTGGCACATAATAAGCATCCATTTTTAGCAGGTCATCCTGATCCCTCATCACCTAGTTCAGATACCAAATCCCAGAAGTCTCTTTTAACTCATCCTGCCTTTACTGACTTCTTCTCTGAAGTGTTACAAACACCTAGCTCCAAGTTTGACTTGAAATATGTACTGCCTCTAAATCTTCCCTCTTGAGTTCCCTGTTAGGGTGTCTGATTTTTACAAGGCCATAACAAGGTCTTACTGCTTCTTATATTCTTATTTATATTAAATATACCCAGCACTCGGAGGCTGAGGTAGGTGGAGCGTTGTGAGTTCGAGGCCAGCTTGGGCTACAATGCGAGTGCAAGGCCGGCCTGAGCTACATAGTGTGACCCTGCCTCAAAAAACTAGGGCTGGGAGTTTGGCTCAGTGGCTTAAGCACCTGTTTGGCAGGCATGAGGCTGTGAGTTTGATCCCCAGTGCCACAAAAAATAAATTAATTAATTAATTAAATATAATATTTTCTTATTATATTTATTGGGTTTTTTGATTACTACATTTACCAAATTCAGATGCTAACGTTTCTATAATCAGAATAATCTCTATAATCTGTCTTTATAGTTAGCATAATATTTTTCCCTGCCCTGAAATTATTATTTAAATCAATTGACAAAGTAAAGGATGTAATCAGCAGATTCTTAGAGATAATGTTTGGTTAACTGAGGAGGCTAGATTTGCATGGGCCCAATTACAAGTTTCTCCTAGCCTCCTGCCTCACTCCCCACCCTTAGTTTCCATGCCCTCCTACCCCCATCTCTCTGCCAAGGAGATATCTTTGGAAGACAATGGGTAGGAATGAAGCATTCAGTCTGGGGACATGAAAACCAGCACAGTCACACACAGTATAAGGCTAGAAGTGTTATTATTCCCATCTGACAGGTAAGGAAACAGGTTTAGAAGGATAAGTTCTTCCAGAAAGTCCTGCATCAGCTTGTCTGTAGGAAGATAAAGTCTTTAAAGATTGTGTGATTGATTATCTACTGAAAATCTTCCTTAGTGAGGCTTCCAGAGATCATGAGCTCATTAGCCAGGGATGGAGGCACACATCAGAGATTTCAATGGCAGTGCCATTAGCACCAGCAGCTCTCCTTCTAACCAACAGCGTGGACCATCCACCCATTTCTCAAGCTGCCACCTCCAGCAACAGAAAAGCAAGCCCCATGCCTGCCAAGAAAGTGATAGGAAAACAACTAAAGAAAATGGTCTTCGAGGTGGGTTCCCTTGACTGAACCTCTTGGATCTATGCCTTTACACAGCCATGATTCCTTCGGATTCATCCATGGGACTCAAAACAGAAACTGTAATATGCTGATTCCCGGTATCTTTATTGGAAGAAAGAGAGACTAGAAATACAGTCAAGCGATTGTATCAGATTTTCATAGACATTAGCATTAATTAGGCTTGTAACTGTGAATCAAACCCTAATTTTTCATTACAGCAGCTTTCATTTTCATTATGTTGCTTCCGACCACTGACTGTGCCAACCACTGACCTCCATGCTGGCTTCAAAGCTGGAAGAAGCACACAGCTCCCTTATTCCTGCAAGGCCCATAGCCGGGGGTGGGTGATTGATTCGGGAAACCTCCTCGCTGTGACTCTCAACTGAACAGAAGCTCCTGTTCAGGAAGACAGAGAGCATGAACAGCTAAAGGGCAAGTTGATTGCAGGAGAATGATGGAAGATAACTAAAGAGGAAATAAAGAAAAAAAAAAGGAAACCTGAGACTATGAAATCAACCAACAAAAATTGCTTGAACACCTTTTTTTCCCCCCTCAAGTCCATGCTGGAAATTTTAGGAGACAGTAGATGTACAACTCTTGTCTTTGCTCCTGGATACCTAAGAAAACTGATATCTCTCCAACCTAGATTCTGCCTCCCACAGAAATGCCACAGGGTTGATAATGGTGAAGCTGGTGGACTCTGATTTTGTCCTTCCTCAGTGCCCCTATTATGTTGTGTCCCATCAGCTGTGTGATGTTGGGAAAGTTTCTTGAACTCTCTATGACTGTGTTTCTTCACTAGTAAATTTTAGGTAGGTGACAATGACTCCTTATAGGATTGGCATAAGAATTAAATGACTTGATACACTATGAATGCCTAGACAGTTCCTGGCACCTAGTAATGCACGGCCAATGGTAGCTGTTAAAAATTGTATGATCGATTATCCATTGAAAACCTTCCTTAATGAGGCTTCCAGAGATCATGAGATCATTAGCCAGGGCTGGAGGCAAATATTCATTGCAGAAGGACAGTGTTATCCAACTTGTTATGGTAAAATTCAAAGGTCAGGGATCTTAACATCTGCATTTCTCTCCATAATTCATTGTAATAACTGCCACTTAATAAACTGTCCCATGCACCAGGTATCACAGTAGGTAATTCACCAATGAGGAAACTGAGGCCTGGAGACCCAGAGAAGTCAGAAGCCTTAAGTCATGAGTCCATCTAGTGTCTCTCAGATGGCAGGTGCTAGGAGTCTGTTGACATACAAATCCTCCAACAAAAAAAATTTTCATTCTCAAGTATTTGCCCCAAAAGCAATTTCTCCAATAGACTATTTTCTAAAAATGATAATCAGAACAATAGAGGCAGGAGACTGAATCCAAAGCTTGCTCATTTCACCATCACGCTTCCAATCTCTGCCGATGGCATCTTCTAGAAATTTACTAAAACTTAGTTTTTTTTTTTTTACTTCACTTTGGTTTTCAGTTTATGCTGCTCTTGGCATTGTGGTAGAGGTGGAAGGTTGGGGGAAGGAGATTTGCTGGTCTAGAGAGCAGACTTTAAGAGAAGCAATAGCAAATATGAAACCCATTCTATCCAGGAAAGAATTGAGAGACGCTCCAGTCTTGTGTAAGATGATGTGTTTTCTTTTGTTTGTCTGTTTGTTTTTGGTTTGTTTGTTTGTTTGTGTTTGAAATAGGATCTTGCTGTGTAGTTAGGGCTGGTCTTGAGTTCACTCTGTAGCCCAGGCTGGCCTCATACTCGCAACGGTCCTCCCGTCTCAGCCTCCGGAGTTCTGAGATTATAGTCATGCGCCACCACACCCAGTGAGATGATGTGTTTTCTAAACCAGATGATTCCATAGCATGTGTGTATTGTCTTCTTTACCCCAAGAATCATACCAAGGACCAGATCCAACCAGGTAACAGGATTTCCACCATTTGATAAAAGGTGGACTGTGCCAGCAATGATTACAGACACAAGGATTTAAGCCAGCAGAGAGGGAGGGTCCAGAGAGGCCAGTGCCAAGGCCAGAGCAAAAGGACCAAGGTCAACTTGAGTTCCTGCATCTACCATGTGGTTTTAGCATTGAGCAGCCTTCAGTCTAAACCAGGGAAGCCACAGTCCAGCTGGGGGCCCCAGCAAGCAAGACACTTCTGTTTCTGCATCTTGTAATGAAAGTAAGGATAGCTACCTCCCAGGGTTACTGTGAAAAGTAACCAGTGTAAGATAGGTGAACTCTCTAACACAATGCTTGACACATTGTAGATGCCCCGTACATGTAGGGTTCCCTCCCCATACCCCCACAGAACTACTCCCAGGAGCAGTCAGAAATAGCACAGTAGTAGGATGGACTCTGGAGGCAGACCTTATAGCTTAAAATAACTGTTCTACCACTTGTAGCTGTGTGACTCTAGGCAAGGTACCTGGCTTCTCTGTTTCTCAATTTCTTTATCTGTAGAATGAAGATAATAACTCCCTTGTCAAAGATTTGTAAGAATTTAATGTAAGAAACTTCACAGTTCAAAATGAGATAACTCACCTTTGGGTTCTCTTCAATTCCCCACCTTTTAACTTGATAATTCACATGATTACCCTACAAAAGCTGTATGCTTTCCCCATTTTGGAGATGAGGCAATGAAGATGTGGAGAAGTTACACTGGCTTCCCAACCTTGCCCAGCCATCAAATGGCAGAGAAAGAGAGAGATCCAAACCTATAAAGTATCCTTCCAGAGCCTGGTCCTTTAGCCACTTAGTTCCCATGAGATTACCTGGTTTTTGCACTCTGGCTGGAATACCAGAGAATGGGCAGGAAACGGACATCACTGCTGTCCTTCCTTCCTCTGCTGCCCTTCCCCCACCCCTAACCATTTGCCCTCCTCTTCCTCATTCCCAAAGTCCATCTCTTATCTTCATCCAACATTTATTGCACAAGTTTTAGGAGCTTAGTGTGTGACATCACCCAAGATCTCCATTCCAATCAAATTTGAATTCATTGTGATGGTTAAACTTAACTAAAGTCGAATTCCTCCTTTGTCTAGGTTTTATCATAATCATCCGTTCTAGCCACTGGTTCAGAAGCCTGTCTTTCTCCCGTGGTTACCCAGGGACGATGCGTATACACTCAGGACCATGGGATAGAGCTACTGTCGTGCACATCCACTGCCAGAAAATTTGCACTTCCAAATAATTGAGCCAAAAGAGCTTAGGAAAAAAATGCAATTTCTCCAAAAGACTCTTTTCTAAAACATAGTACTGGACCAATATGCTTTCCTTGACCACCTCTCCACTGAGAGGAAGGTAGGTGTGCAGAGACGGGAAGCCAGCGACAAGATCAGATGGTGCCCAACAGTGCAGGACACAGTGTGTAGGACTCTCAAGAGTCCCCGAAGACCAAACAGGAAAAGTCACACAATTTTAAAGCTTGAAAGAATCCCAAAGAACATCTAATCCAGTTATTTGCAAACTCTCCTTAAGTGCAGATTCTTTTGTTCAAATGAAATCTTACCCAGAAGATTTATGTAATAGCTGAGATGCTCTTACAGAGTCACAGGGGACAGGGGAATACCTAGAGTCCACTCCATTCCCATCTCTCTCTCTCCCAACAGTTTTTTTTTTTTGAGAGCTCTAGGGAACCCCTGAGGTTCCTTGGGGGCACAGTTTGAAAATCACTGCCCTAATCCCACTTCCTTCTTTCACTGCAGAGGAAATGAGACCCAGAGAAGCTACCTGACTTGCTGGAGGCCACAAAGCCAAATCAGCAGGTTAGGCAGTCTCCTTATCTGTTTTCAACAGTGTCTCTATAATGACACCTGAATCCTTAAATGAACTGCCTTTTATTTTTCCAGACATTTGCGTTTGTCCTCACACCCTATGTTTCCAAGAGAACCCAATAAGCTGGTCCCCGCTTGCACCTTAAATCTTGGAGTATGCAGTCTGGACACAGCTA
>RJWM01046761.1:0-12198 GCA_004363535.1 Dasyprocta punctata
GTACATCATGTTTTGATGAAGTTACATGTAGACAGAACTATGACAAAAGTTTTTAGTTGATCATTATGAGTCATCGTTCTGCTAAAATTACAGTTTTTGTATAAATGATATCATAGGGAATATATGAAAATATACATGAATTCCTTATAAAATGCTATGTTGTGGGTTCGTAGAAAGCCTGCTAGAGTGGATGGGTTCATCCATCCCATCCTCGGGTATGCAGGATGGCTGGACAAGAAAGAGCAAACCACAGTTACAGAAGTATAGCGACAGAAATGTAGAAATCTAAAAATTTTGTTTGCTTTTGTAAATTAACAATGTAGTACTGATAATAAAATTTTCAAAATGGACTAGTCACCTAGAAATCTGGAAGGTTGAGGAAGGAAGAGAGCAAATTTGAGCCTAGCCTAGGCAATTTAACTTTGTGAGACTCTGTTGCAAAATTTTAAAAAAGGATTTGGAGTGTAGCTTATGGTGCAGGTCCTGGCTTCAAGTCCCAGTATCATAAAATAAAATAAAAAAATAAAATAAAATAAAATAAAAAAAATAAAAATAATAAGCATAAAGTACTCATCAATGGCTTAGATTCATACAGTAATGTTAGTGATTTTTTCCTTGGTGGAATTTTCCTTCAATAAAAATGTAGCCATCAGGCAAATGAGAGAGAAAATGTGACCAGTTTAATTTTTTTAGACTAATACCAGAACTTTTCTGTTTCGTTTTTTAACTCAGAGAGAAAGGTACTTAAAATTAATCTATTCAAAAGTTGAAAATTTCTGCCTTGTTTTTGCCAAGGTGTCACAACTGAAGGATTTTTTTTTGTTAGTATAAATATCAAGAAATGTGCATTTTACACTCCTGTGAATGTCATAGAAATGAAATATTACTTTCCAGGTGATATTTTAAAACCAGATATGACAGTTTTACTAGTATGAATTATTCATTGCTGTAGACAAATTAGCATTATCGTGGTAGGTGTGTGGTTGCTAAAGTTTGTGTTCAGATAAACTGAATGTTAGACAGGAATATCATGAAACTTACAATTAACATTTTTCCCATAATATATTTGCTCAGACTTGTATTTTACCAAAAAACTCCAAGCACCGTTTTTAATGTAAGCTTCATTTTTCTTCCAAAATAAATTAAAAGGAGGTTTTAATGATAATCGGAGAAAGATAAAATTTCATTTGTATTGACTAATGAACTCTAATGGGTAGAGGTTTGCTTGCTATCTGTCCTTAATGGACATATTAGAGTATTCAATCGATTCATATATTCTGAAGCATCAATTAGCATAAACTTGGCCCATGACATATCTAGAATGCTTTACACTGTGTTATGATCTGGACCTGAAATATCTCCCTGAGTTCATGTGTTGAAGATTTGACCTCCCAGTGCAACAGTGTTCAAAGGGTGGACCTTAGTGGTAGGTTGGACAGTGAGGGTTCAAAACTCATTCACAGATTCTTCTATTAATGGGTTCATAGTTATTATAGCTTTATCTAGATGTCCTCCAAAGTCTCACATAGTCATGGATGGGGAGTTTTGAAGTCGGCTGGATTAGGGCATGCGAATGTGTATTAAGGGTTTGATACTGGGGTTACGTATGTCCTAATGGAAGCCCCACCCTGGGAATGGGTGGCACCAATCAGTAGGCTTATAGCCTGGGTGAAATACAAAGGGACAGGAGAAGACAGGTTTGCTGCTACTGCTTGACTGATTGCTACTTCCTGTCTACCATGCCGTGAACTCTTTCTCTTCTCTGATGCCTCTCTGCCATGCCGCCCTGCTTTGGAGCCAGCCGACTGAAGCCTCTATACACTGTGAGCTGAGCTAAACCTTTCCCCCTTTAACTTGTGGGAGTTGGGTATTTTGTCTCAGCAATTAGAAAAGTAACTAACACAACAACTTAATGGACTATTGGGAGGATGTAGAAGCCTTCGGGAGATGGGACCTGGTGGGGAAAATAGGCCCCTGGGGCATGTTCTTAAAGGACGCATTTTGTTTCCTGTCTCTCTTCTTTCTTGTCTTGTCTCTCTCATGCCTCCCCTCCTCTCCTTCTCCCTACTTTTTTCTCTCTCCTTCAGATCACCAGGAGGTGAGCAGACTCGCTCTGTGGATCACTCCTCACCATAAGGCTCTGCCTCAGCATAGATCCAGAAATAACAGAACCAAGGGATCATGGACTGGAGCTATTGCAACCATGAGGCAAAAATAAGCATCTCCTCCTTTTAAGCTGCTTAACTCAGGTATTTATTCCAGTGATAGAGAACTGACTAACACCCACTATAAATGAAGATTTTTTTTCCTACATAATCTGAAAGGACCTAGGCTAGAAGAAAGTATGTTTTGGAGTTATATTTGTAAAGAGATATAATTTGAAAAAAATCTTTTTTATAAAACTGTTTTCTCTAAATGTGCTATGAAGATAATATCAGTATTTTTTTGTTTATAAGCTGTTTATTAAGTTTTGATAACCAGTTTACACAAATAAATATAACAAATTCAAACTAAATTCATGGATAGCCTGCAAGCAATGACTTTCTCATGTTTCTAAAGCAATCTGTGAGATCAGGTACTACTAAGCCTGGTCCTCAGTAAATATATATTTCCACTTTAAGAAATCTATAGAGATTCATCATAGTTCTGTTGGATGAATTTCAACTGGAAAAAAATGTTTGTTTCTTTTTTTTTAATTTAAGAGAGAAAAAGACAGAAAAGAAAAACAAAAAGCAAAAGAGTCAAACAACAACAACAAACCCAAAACAGTAACGGTATAGGCTTTCAAAACAAGATGATAGGAATTTAACAATGGTTGTCACATTGCATATTGTTACCTTCAAAAGGGTTGCTTAGATTATCACACCTAGACATGCAAAATTGATCTTATCATATGAGTATTAACTGTTCTTTTCCAAGAACTAATAGAATTAGTACTATAATCATCTTAGCTATCTTATGTATATATAGACAAATTTATGTCTTTTTCCTTTTCCTTTCCTTCTTTGCTCCTTTCCTCTATCCCAGTTACTTTTACCCTTTGAGCAGTTTCTTAACATTACACAATATTTGTTGAAGATTTTGTATCTTATTTGCTTTTTCAGTTTCTTACACTAGGGAAACAATGTGGTATTTGCACATGTGAGTTTGATTTATTTCACTTATGAGTATGGTCTCAAGTCGCACCCATTTACCTATAAAAGCCTCGATGCAACCTTTCTTTATAGCTGAGTAGTGCTCCATTGTATAAAAATACCACAACATTTTTATCCATTCTTCATTTGAAGGGCATTTGGGTTGTTTCCAAGATTTGGCTATTACAAATTGTGCTGCTATAAACATGGTTGCACATATATCACTGTAGTATAGTGTTTTCAATTTTTCTGGGAAAATGCCCAGAAGTGACATAGCTGGATCAAATGGAACCTTTAGTCCTAGCTTCTTGAGCAACCTCCACACTGATTTCCAAAGTGGGTGCACCAGTCTACACTCCCACCAATGGTGGAGAAGAGTTTCTTTTTCCCCACAGCTCCTCCAACATTTGTTATTGGTTGATTTCTTGATCTTGGCCATTCTTTCTGGGGTGAGATGGAATCTCAGTGTTGTTTTAATTTGCATTTCTTTAATGACTAATGATGCTGAACATTTTTTCATATATTTATTTGTCATTTGTATTTTTTCATCTGAGAAGTGTGTATTCATCTCAGATGCCCATTTTTGGGTTGGGTCTTTGAATTTTGGGGGCCTGATGTTTTAAAATTCTGTGTATGTTCTAGATAGAAGTCCTTTGTCTGAGGGACAGTTGGTTAAGATATTTTCCCAATTCATGGGTTTTCTCTTCACTCTGTTGGAGATTTCTTTTTTTTTTTTTTTCTTTTAAAGAGAACAAAGCGAAACAAAACAGAACAAAGCAGATCAGAACAAAACAATGCAAGCAACACAGGATTTCAAAACAGAGATTTCTTTTGAAATGCAAAAACTTTTAATAAGACAAGGTCTAGTTGTTGATTCTGGAAGTATTTCCTGTGCAGTTTGATTTTTGTTCATGAACTCTCTTCCTACTCCTATGCAGTCAGGATTTCTACCTACTTTGTCTTCCAGCAGATTTAGTGTTTCTGTTTTAATATTTAGATCTTTGACCCATTCTGACTTTAGTGCATGGTGATAGACAAGGGTCTAGTTTTAGTTTCTGGCACATGGAAAGACAGTTTCTCCAGCACCACTTAGTAAAGAGGCTGTCTTTTTTCAGTATAAAGTGGAGAAAGAAAATCTGTATTTGAGGGAGTGGACCATCTATTTATTCAGTTCACTTAAAATTTACCTAAGTCTTCTGAAAATGGTTAAGTCAGTTTAAATGACAAATCAAGAGTATGTAGGACAAAGCACTTAAGGTTTGGAGTCAGAGAAACCAAGATTCTCACTGGCTCTTTCCAATAGATGGGGGCGCATTCAAATAAGAGAAATTCTTAAAATCACCAGATTTTTCCATATTGTGGAGCATAAAACCTTAGAGCAATGCGAACAAAATGTTATTTTGGACGGTATCCAGGGTCTGTCCCCACTGAGCACAGAGGATTAGTAGCTGTGAAGCAGAGATGGCTAAACTTTTAGAGCTTTTATTGATAACAAACAGCCCTCTGCAGCATGCGGGCAGCCCTTGCTACCACTGCCGTCAGGTCTTCGTCACTGTTTTACTTCCAACAATAAACTCAGAGCAATATAAAGAATTTCTGTGTTCAGCCGAAATTAGCCAAATCACTGAACGGAGGCCTAGAAAGGGATGAGATCAGAACCAAAGAAAATGGGCTCTGAGGAAGTGAAGGCATCCAGCAGGGGGCAGTAAGATCCACATCCAAGTCTCCATGGCTTAGGGGCTCACAGGGCGAGTCAGCTTTGATCATGACAGATAGAGGAGCAGAACTGAAGCATTGGTCTAGAAATACATAAAGCGGCTGAGTGTTTTTCCTTCCTTTCTTTCTTTCTTCCTTCCTTCCTTCCTTTCTTCCTTCCTTCCTTCCTCTCTTTCCTTCTTTCTTTTTCTATTTTTACTAACTTTATTTATTTGCTTTTTTTATTTTAAAGAGAATAAAACAAAACAAAACAGAACAGAACAAAGCAGATCAGAATAAAGCAATGCAAGCAACACAGGATTTTAGAACAAGACAACAGGAAATCAACAGTGGTAGCCGCCTGTTTTTCTTAACTTGTTCGTTCAATCTAAGAGTTTGTGAACTAACCGGCCAACGTAGTAAGAGAAATTAGGACACCCTATGATGAACGTCACTAAAGAAATAAATGTAACTTGTATTCTTACAGAAAGTTTGTAGTTGTAAAACAGTCTATGAGCAGCTCTTCTTCAAACACCATGACCTGTCTTTCCACGCTAAGGACAAAATATTTAATGGTAGATAGCTAATAAATTACTTCCAGCTGCCTTCATTGACCAAGGCTTTGATGAAATCTTTCTTAAAAAGATAGCCATTAACCTTAATGTGAAAGACAGAATTTGAGTCTTTGACACCTTCTATCAGAGTAGTAATTTCTAAAATAATTCGGCAAAATAATGTAGAATCCAATTAAAATGCTGCCTGCTATGAGCCATGAGAATAGCAGGTATTAGCTCTGCTAAAATGTGCTAAGATGAGTCGCACGCTGGGGAAGTCCCTGCCCTCACTGCTCGTGCCCCTCTGTCCCTCTTTCCTTCTGCCAGGCTCCTACACAAGGGAAAATGCCATTAGCTGAAACCAAAATCTAAATTAGGTGATTCCTTTAGTCTAAGTAACCTAAAAATTTTTAAAAGGTCATCTTATGTTCTTTCAGACTAAGCTCTTTCAATTAATGCAGTAGAGTTGTTTCAGTCATTATTGTCTTCCAAAACCAAAAAAGAATTTTTTTTTTTTTTGCCAGTACCAGGGATTGAACTCATAACCTTGTGCCTGCCAAGCAGGCGCTGAAGCCACTGAGCCAAACTCCCAGTCCTATTGTTTTTGAGGCAGGATCTCACCAGAACCAAAAATTCTTATATTGCTCTTTAAAAAAACCCTAAAATTTCTTCGTGATATTTCCTGTGCAATTGGGTTTTGTTCATAAAGCCTTAGCCTACACCAGTGTATATCTATTCTGTCTACCAGCAGATTTAATGTTTCTATTTCAGTATTTAGATCTTTGATTTATTTCAATTTTAGTTTAGTGAAAAATGAGAGATATGCATCTAGTTTTAATTTTTGGCATGTGGAAAGCCAGTTTTTCCAGCATCATTTATTAAAGAGGCTGTCTTTCTTCCAGTGAAGGTATTTGGCTCCTTTTTGAAGGTAAGGTGTCTGAGTATGTCTGGAGTTGTTTCTGCATCTTCTAATCTGTTCCATTTGATCCTCATGTCTGTTTTTTGTCAGTATCATGCTGTTTTTATTATGGTAACTTTGTGGTATAATTTCAAGTTAGGGATTGTGATGCCCCCTTTCTTACCTTTGCTGCCCACAATTGTTTTGCTAGTGTAGGTCTCTTCTGGTTTCAAATGAATTTTAGGATTGTTTCTAATTCTGTGAGGAATGCTATTGGTATTTTGATTGGGATTGCATTAAATCTGTATAACAATTTTGGAAGTATGGCCATTTGTACTATACTGGTTCTTTCTACCCAAGAACAAGTGATATTCTTCCATTTCCTGATATTCTCTTCTATCTCCTTTTTCAGAGTATTGTAGTTTTCAATGCAAAGGTCTTTTAATTTCTTCATTGGGTTAATTCCAAGGTTTTTTTTTTTTTTTGATGTTATTATGAAAGGTGTTGTTTCCCTAATTTCTTTCTCAGTGAGTTTGTTATTCATATACAGGAATGTTATTTATTTTTGGAATTCATCTTATTAAAGAACTTTTGCACAGCAAAAGAAACCACCAAGAGAGTGAAGAGACAACCCACAGAGTGGGAAAAAACTTTGTCAGACAAAAGACTAATATCCAGAATATACAAAGAACTAAAAAAATCAGACCCCCACAATTTAAAATTCAATCAAAAAATGGGCATCTTTTCTAGATTTCTATTTCTAGACACCTCTCAGATTAAGAAGTAGAAATGGCAAATAAATAAGCAGTTTTCAGAGGGTCATCTTCAGATTTCGTTTTTAATGCGAAATGTTTATTTGAAAATAATAGAGCAATCATAACAAAAAAGACAGTCATATAGCTGGTTTCTCTTGATTCATTGAGGCAAAGGTTTTGTGCTAATAATTTCCTGAACAATGTTTCATGTCTATATCTTTTATCCTAATAATTTCTGTGAAAATAATAATATGCAATGTGCTGATTATTGTTACTCTCTTATTGGCTGGCTGTGAAATTGTTTTGCTTTGGTTTCTTACTTTCCTTTTGTTTAAAATAAAAAAAATTAAAAATAAAAGGAATATGAAGTCCGCTGCTACTAGAAAGTGACCAAGATCAGCAACTGTGACTAATTCATCTTTCTGTCACTGGTGTCAGGCACTGGTTGAAAACTTATGTGCTACAAGTGGAAGGAGAATGATCAGTCAGATAGCTATGTGGCCTCATTAAAAATATCCCAATTCCCCCCAAAATAATATATATGAAAAAAATGTTCAATATCACTAATCACTTGAGAGATGTAAATTAAAACAATGCTGAGATTCCATCACATGCCAGAAAGAATGGCTATTGCCAAGAAATCAACCAATAACAAATGCTGGTGGGGTTCTGGGGAAAAAGCAACACTTCTCCACTGTTTGTGGAAATGTAGACTGGTCTACTGCGGAAATCCACTGTGGAAATCAATGTGGAGATTCCTCAGAAAACTATGCCT
The DNA here is from genome assembly GCA_004363535.1 of Dasyprocta punctata. Lineage (NCBI taxonomy): Eukaryota > Metazoa > Chordata > Mammalia > Rodentia > Dasyproctidae > Dasyprocta > Dasyprocta punctata. Next base: position 7,812 of record RJWM01046761.1, read on the forward strand.
AAATCTTGTAATCTGAAAGACTACTTCTAAGGTAACAATATACAATTAACTAGTGTTAATTTCTCCTGTTTTTTGAAATTCTGTATAATTTCTATCTTTTGTTTTGTTTTGTTTTGTTTTGTTTTAGAAACCAAACTAAAACTAGAGGTTCCATTCGACCCAGCTCTTCTCCTTCTTGGTATCTTCCTGAAAGAATTAAAAGCATCATATCACAGTGATATATGCACACTCATGTTTATAGCAGCACAGTTTATAATAGCTAAATCTTGGAAACAAATGCCCACCAACCAATGAATGGATAAAGAAGATGTGTGGGGTTTTTTTGGACAATCAGTACTACTCTACCATAAAGAAGGATAAGCTTGAGACATTTCTAGATAAATGGATTCACTTTGGGACCATACTCTTGAGTGAAATAAATTGGACACACATGTTTAAATACTGCATTGTTTCTCTGGTATGGGAAACTGAAAGGGTAAATAAGGACCAAAATTTATAATAGATATTGTACAAGTACAAATTCCCTAGCATGAATGTTATTTTGAAAAATTTAAAATGAAAGGAGAAAATACTTAATCTTTCAAGATGTTTTAATGAAAGAGTAGGCAATGTAGTAACTGCTGTAATTCCATATCAATTTCTGATATTTCCAACATGTATTATCAGGTTAAGGGCTTAAAGAAGACCTTTGTCTAGAATTAGTATTTACTAGATGTGTGTACCTGGGGACCTTTTTTGACTAAGAACTGTTTTCCCACACTTGGAGGAACTAGTTCAGAGGGAAAACACTTGTAATAAATGTCCAGTGCACTGATGTAATCATTTAGAAATATAATTTGATAATTTCTTACAAAATTAAATGTAGTTTCACAGTATGATCCAGCAATTTCACTACTGGGTATTTACCTAAATGAACTGAAAACATGTCCACACACAAAAAAATACTGCATAGTGAATGTTTATCCCAGGTTTATTTATGATTGCCCAAGACAGGAAGCAACAAAGTTGTACTTCAAAAGGTGAATGTACAGATAAATTTGATATATTCATACACTGGAATAGTAGCAATAAAATAAAATAAATTATTGAAACATGAAAAGATCTGGCAAAACCTTCTATAGATATTGCTTAGTGAGAGAAGCCAATCTGAAAAGGCTCTGGTGTGGCTCTAAAGATGAGGTGTGATAAAGAACTAAGGAGAATATTTAAATTTTTAAAATAGGTTTATTACAGTAAAAGACCCATTGCCATCAATGCCCCTCAAAATACTCCTCCTCACTTCACACCCACTTATCCCATCATTTTTGCTGCTTTTTGAAGTAGTTCTGGAAATACTCTTTCATGAGTGTCTTTAGATTCACAGTTTTGGCTGCCTTGATGTCTCAGATCGATTCAAAACGTTTAACTTTTAGGGTCACTTTGACTTTGGGGAAGAGCCGGAATTGTGTCAGATTTGTGGGTGAGGTGAATGAGGTCCTGCCTTATTTATTTGATAGAAATTGCCGTAAACATTTAGAGTTCGTTCAAGACAGCCAGGCAGCTACCCAAAAAGACCCATGCAAGGAAACTTCCTGAACTGCTTCAGAAACTGGCAATAATGATGAGACAAGTGTGTTCAAAGCAAAGGGGAGTATGTTGAGGGTGTTTAATAGCAATGCGACTTTTACTGTAACAATTTAAAGTTTTTTTTATGTAAACATACTTTATGGTTTTCTTTTACACTCTATGCATGACATTCTGGAAAAGGCAAAGCTTTAGGGATAGTGAAAATATTAGTAGTTACCGAGTTGTGGGTGCAGAAGAGGGGAGGAGTGGATAGGCAGAGCACAGGGGATTTTTAGGGTAGTGAAATTCTTCTGTATGATACTGTAGTGATGCATATATGACATTATGCATTCATAAAAAACCACAGTGCTGACACAAAGAATGAACTCCAATGCAAACCAGGAGTGTTAAACATTTATCAGTTTGGTCCATCCTTGATAACAAATGATGTAAGATATTAATAATAGGATAACTTGGTGGGGAAGAGAAGTGAGAACTTCCTGTACCATCAGTTTAATTGCCTATAAACCTCAAACTGCTATCAATACAGTCTTTCTAAGAAAAACCTTAAGATTTCCATGATATGTGCCTTAATCACGTGTAATACTTCCTCTCTGCCAGAGGAAGCCTCTCATTTTTTCACTAAATGTACAAGATGTCCTCCAAAATAAATATGTATTTAAACACCAAATGCCCCCACTGTCTGAAACCTTTTTGTATTTTTATAAAAAAATACCTGAGACTGGCATTTCATAAAGAAAATACCTCTAATCTCACCCCATACACTTGAAGGGCTGAAGAAATTCCGAGGAAGACAAAAACGTAAATCCAGAAAGTGTCGGTTCAGTGATGCCTCCATTAACAGTGTAGATTTGATTATGGGAAAAGATGCTTAACTCCACACTCCTGTGTCTAGAAGTGGTTTGCTGCAGATCACGCTGTGTCTTATCTAGACTGTTGTGGGAGGTCTCCCACCCATGACTGGCCATTAGATTGATCTGGATTCTAACCTTGGCTCTGTCAGTTCCTGGCTATATGCAAGCTGGAAAAATAATTTTCATTCTATCACTTTGAGATGATAATTTTCTACTTCTAGAACTACTGCAAGAATTTGAGCAAATGAATGTAAAAAGTCCCTAACACAGTATTCTGCAATTTTAAATATATTTTAAGATAGCTATTAATATTATTTTTATCTTTCAAACTAACTAGTAAATTGCCCAATGATGATCTAAATGAAACAATTTATTTCTCCTTAAAGTTGTGACTTTGTTTAACAAAACTAAAATCTTTTCCTTTTCTCTCACTAAATAGAAGTTAAAATTTATAATAGAAAAATTTGATGGAAGGGAGAAATTGTGGTTGTTATTGTGATTAGATAGATTAGAAGGAGAAGTTGCCTTTTTTTTTAACCTACTTTAGGCCAAACTAAGATAAAATTCTGGTTGCTGGGATATGAATTGGGCAAAGTAAGATAAAGTATTAAATGGCTTAAGATCATGGCATAAAGTTTACACAAAGAGCTGATATTGGCTAATGTAGCTTACCTGGATTCTACCACTTCTCACCATATCCTGTTGATCCATTTCCCATCTAAGTTCTATGCTTACATTTGCTATGATGGTCACAGTAGAATCCTTGAACCAAACCACCATCACCACAGTCTATCTCCCTCCTGTAGCTCTGGTCATCACAATGGTAGACCACATATCCACCAGGCATTTGCCATGAGAAAATACCCTGATGTAAAGGAAAGAAGTCTGCCAGGCTTACCTCAGAGAAGGAAATTGCTTTCCAAGTCAGGGAAATTCCCTACAAAGGCATTTCATCTTGATCTATTGAGGCCAGAGGAATCATATGATTCTTCATTCTACCTGCACATTGTATAGGTATGAGTCTACAGGATGGATACGTCCACTTCCCTGTCTTTTCAAGTGAAGAAATTTGTAGTCATGTCTGAAACCAGATGAGTAATTTTTAGATATGAAAACCTGACCCTTTCAGTCTTGGCCTGATGCGAGAAGATTCAGGGTGATGATAAATATTTCCTCCTTTAAGTTGATTTTTTTTTTTAGGTATTTTGTCATAGAACTGCAAAGCTGACTAACACAGCAGGCAAACCAGATCCTCTTTGATATTGTGCATGTTGAAGCATCTGTTAAACTTCAGAGACGTTCAAAGTGTTGTTGGTTCTTTTGTTTTATCAAAGTTAAAAAAAAAAACACTTGGCAGTTGAACTGCAGGCTTGACACAAAACAATGAAATAGTGACAACAAATAACAACAGTAACAAAAATTTTCAGCTGTACTCATAAATGGAAAATTGCCATCTGGAAACATGTACAGGTCTGTATGAATTCATCACTAGTAATCTAGGACTTGGAAGAGCACAAAAGGGAAGGTACAGCAAATAAAAGTGTGGATTTCTGCGGTGTTGATCACTATAAAAGTTGTTTAAAGAGTTGGAGATTTGGCTTAGAAGTAGAATGTTTGCCTAGTATGAAAGGGGCAGTGATTTTAACACCCAGAACCACGCACACAAACAGCACACACTACTTGGTAATTCATGATGGTACAGAGATTTTGATTTTTGACTAAAGTTAGATCTTTCAATATGATTTGGACACAATGCACTAGACTTTTTCTAAACTGAAACATTATGACAAGAAAATGTCACTCGCAATCTGTTCATGTAGCCATGTAATGCTTGGGAGACTAGATCTGAACACCAGACCTGGACTAGAGCCACATCTCACTGGCTGAGTAACACTAGGAAAATCTGTTTACATCTCTTTCCCATGGGCCAGTACAGAGATGCCAGTAGCACCTGTTTCACAGGATCA
>RJWM01046762.1:0-12194 GCA_004363535.1 Dasyprocta punctata
GGCAACAAAGGGAAGGCAGGAGGCACCACAATCGCTGATTTGAAACTATACTACAAAGCTACTGTGATAAAATCAGCATGGTACTGGAATCAAAACAGACCTGAAGATCAATGGAATAGATTAGAAGATACAGCCACAACTACAAACACACTTAGCCACCTCATCTTTGACAAAGGGGCCAAGCATGTACATTGGAAGAAAGATAGCCTCTTTAACAAATGGTGCTGGAAAAACTGGCTTTCTATATGCCATAAACTAAAACTAGATCCATGCCTATCACCATGCACTAAAATAAAGTCAAAATGGATCAAAGATCTGAATATTAAAACAGAGACACTAAAGTTACTAGAAGACAGAGTAGGTAAAAATCTCGATGGTATAGGAGTAGGCAGAGAGTTCATGAACAAAAATGAAATTGCACAGGAAACACTTCCCAGAATCAACAACTGGGATCTCATCTCAATAAAAAGTTTTTGTATGTCAAAGGAGATCTCCAACAGAGTGAAAAGAAAACCCACAAATTGGGAAAATATTTTAGCCATTTGCCCATCAGACAAAGGACTTCTATCTAAAACATATAAAGAATTAAAAAAAATCAGGCCCCTAAAATTCAAGGACCCAATCCAAAAATTTGCATCTGAGATGAATACACACTTCTCAGACAAAGAAATACAAATGGCAAATAAACATTTGAAAAAATGTTCATCAATGGTCATTCGGGAAATGCAAATTAAAACAATGCTGAGATTCTATCTCACTCCAGAAAGAATGGCCAAGATTAAAAAATCAAGCAACAACAAATGCTCGAAGGGCTGTGGGGAAAAAGGAACTCTTCTCCACTGTTGGTGAGAGTGTAGACTGGTGCAGCCACTGTGGAAGTCAGTGTGGAGATTCCTCAAGAAACTAGGATTAGAGATCCCATTCAACCCAGCTATCCCATTTCTGGGCATTTTCCCAGAAGACCTGAAAACATCACACCACAGTGATATCTGTGCACCCATGTTTATAGCAACCCAATTTGTAATAGCCAGATCTTGGAAACAATGCAAGTTCCCATCAATCAAAGAATGGATAAAAAAGATGTGGCATTTTTATACAATGGAGTACTACTCAGCTATTAAGAAAAATTGCATTGAGACTTTTATAAGTAAATGGTCACAACTTGAGACCATACTCATAAGTGAAATAAATCAAACCCACATGTGTAAATACTGTATTGTCTCCATCATGTAAGAAACGGAAAAGTATACATGATCCAAAATCTATAATAAATACTATGGAAGGGCACAAAACAGCTCAAAAAGCAAAAGTAACTGAGAAGGTAAAAGGGGGAAAGTGGGAAGGGAAAAGAAAAAGATATAAATCTGTATGTATATATATGTAAGATAACCAAAACAAACAGACTGTTGAATGTATTAGTTATTGAGAACGAACAATTAATACTGATATCATTAGATCAATTTTGCATGTCTATATCTGTTAATGTAAACAACCATTTTAAAGATAATGATATGCAATATTGCAACCATTGTCAAGTTTCTGTTATCCTGCTTTGTGAACCTGTAATATTACTGTTGTACATTTACTCTAGTCATTTGTTTGTCTGTTTTTTTGTCTTTGTTATGTATGTCTTTTTTTTCTTTTTTTTCTGCTTAAATAAAAAAAAACTATATGTTATTCTTAACATTTAAACTTTGTTGTCAGTTGTGGTAGCTTATACGTGTAAACCCATACCTTGGAGGCTGAGGAAGGAGGATCATCTTGCATTTAAGTCAACCTGGGCTACCCAGTGATTTCAAGGCCAGCCTGAACTGCATATTGAGACCTTGTTTCAAAACCACAAAAACAAAATGAACAATAAAAGTCAGAGACCAAAAACCCAAAAACCAAATTAAATCTACTACCATCACCACAGCAACAATAAAACTTTGTTAAACTTTCCTATAATGGAATGCTTAATTTAGTTGGCTATTTTAGTGGAATAATTACCATTGGTAAATTGCTGATTCCTTTTGTTTCTGAAATTTTCTTTCATAAAATAAGACATTCATTTGAAATGAATTTCTGCGTGTTGCACAATACATCAAAGGTGTTGGCTGCCATTTTTTTAAAAAAGGAGTTTTGTATATTTATGGAAATTTGAATGGGTACAGACATTGTCTGAAACAGTATAGATTTTCCAAAAAAAAAAAAATGCAGCTACCATGTGATCCAGCAGCCCAACTCATGAGTATGTATTGAGAGGAAATAAAAGTAGAATCTCAGAGAGATAACTTCTCCCATGTTTACTGTGCTACTGTACTCAACAGTCAGTCGTATAGTTTGGGTTGTAAACATCCCCCACAGGTCAGTGGTTTAAAGACTTAGTCTCCAGCTGAGCACTAGAAGGAGGCAGTGTAAGGTCTAAGGCAGGGCTACGAGGGAGGTGTTCTGGTCCTTGGCAGACTCTGCATCCAAGAAAAGAAAGCTACACTGATTTGCAGAAGATATTTAAATGTTTTTCATATCTTCACTGTGGTAGTCATCTTTCCTGAGATAAGCAACTGAAGCAAATACCCGAGACAAGCAACTAATAAAAACAAAAGCAAGTGGCATATAAAAATCACTTTTTCATGGCTGGAACAAACGAAAAAGAAAACACAAAGAAAGGAGGATCGCACAAGACTCATTGAGAGCCCCCCTCAATGACCAGAAGGCCTTTCTGGAGGCCTTTCCACAACCTCTCATTAGTGCTGAGCTGGACGTTAAACTTTAAAGCACCGTCCTAAGGGGGCCATTTAAGATCCAAATTATAGTAGTGACTACTATCTCTAATACTACAATAAACATGGTGGTATAAGCCAGCTTCTAGAAATAAGCCCAATCTATTCCTTATGTTCTTCCAACTTTGAGCAAGCTCAATCCCTGATTTCTTCTCTGACCACTGGAATAAAACTTAGAGGACTCCTGTGATTCAATTTGAACTGCCTGGAAAATGTCTGTAATTGAGTAGGGAGCTATTTATATCTGTACAATATCAACCTGTACATAGATCAGTATTTGACTGGATAATCTGCAGAAGATGTAACTATACCAGGAAATATAAAACTTGATAATAGTTTGCAATTCCGTCTATCACACAGGCAAATAAGAGCAGAAGAAAAATGATAACCAAAATGAAAGCAAAAAAGTGAACTGCATATTAAAAATAGAAGCACTAAAATTTAATGGAGCAATTTTATGAAAAACTGAGCTAAGTAATCTGTTGCCAATTCTGATGAAAGTAATAAATCAGACAAACAAGCTTAAATGTAGCATAATTGATCTTACATAAGAAACACAAAATATACATATGTTATGGAAAGAAAATGTTCAAATGCAAAAGGTTACCAGGGAGGGGGCAAAAGGAGAGAAGAGACAAGAAAAAAATAGAATAGAAGGAAAAAATGAAAATAAAGCTTTCGTAAATATGAAGAGGAAGAGGGGCTTGAGAGAGGGGAGAGGAATAGCAGAAAAAGAGGAAAGATATATCACATACTGATAAAAATTCCGATGATGAATGCTATTACTTCATGTATCTAAAATGTATCAATAAAATCAATGCCAAAAATAAAGAGAGAAAAATAAAGAATAATGGACACAGAGTGATAGTTCTTTTGCAAAAGGGAAGGAGACCAGGAGATTAGTAGAGGTGGCTGGAATAGAAGGCAAAGGGAGCATAAAAATGTTTTGCTGCACATACACAAACTCCATGGGACGAATGTAATTGTTATGTACCACAAACATGGACTAATACAAAGAAAACTTAAAAAAAGAAATCTGGTGAAAGCTCATGTGTAACTACTAGAAATAAGAGATAAATTGATCCCAGTGGCTGCAGTTATTGATTTAAATTATAAAAGAATTTGCATTGCTAACATAATAAATAACAGTAAAAAACATAGTATTTGAAGGATTTGCAAATTCCACAATTACATGTATATTCACAATGAACACATGCATGAATTGCAGAAAGACACCATATGTAACCTGCGCTAAGTAAAGTTTGCATTGTCTGTTACTTTAAAATGCATTAATCAATTCAATTTTTAATGTTCTCATTGAACCCAATATCACTGAATGGAAGCAATATAATTTACCACAATCCTAATTCATATTCAAAACTATTTGGTTTTGGAAAATTCTAAAAAGTAATTGGAAAACTTATCTTATTTTCATTTATAACCTTATAAATGGCAAATGTGAGAAATTTGTCTATTAACCAAATAAGAAGTTAGAGAAATTGAGATAGTAAAAGATGGAGAGGGAGGGGTGAAGTCTGGATCAAATGAAATCTGACTTAAAATGAGAATGTGACTTTGGAGTTATAGCAGTATTGAAGAAATTGTTCTCAAAAGATGAAGGTAGTACCCTGGAAATGAAAGCAGGTTCTGTAGATATGTTAATACTTCTTATAGATGTCAAATTGGAAGTGTTTTATATTTAGCCCAACCTGGAGAGTAATAACATGCATATTGATTGTGATAATCATTTGTACTTCAGCTGGAATAATGTTAGCTGAAATAAAGAAATAAATAAATATCAATATGTGATACATGCTTGAGAAATAACTTGCAAGTCCTTGCTTTGCTCTTTTCCAAGGACAAAGTAGGGGGAACCAGGCAGAAACATTTGGAAACACAAAGGGCCTCAAGTGCTCATTTGGTTGATGGTGAGTACTCACCAGTGAACACTGGGAGAGTTAAGTGAGCTGTGATATCAATAACACTCTTGCCTCCTGTGAAGACCCAGTGGAGGAGCTGAGTGAGGGGTCAAGAGACCTGAATTCCACATGGTGAGAGCTGGCACACCAGACTGGGCCAGGAGTGATAATCCAAATTAGATAGATAGAGTTAAAAATTAAGATGACTTATGTGAAACCAATTAAAGCAGAAAAAAAGTGAGACCTTGTTATTTAAAGAACAGTTAGTGTTTAAAATGATACCTCTTGATAGGTACATATGCACTTCAATTGTTCTGGTTCAAAACAAAATAAGAATTTTGTCTAAATCCAAGATAATAAGTATGAATCATTTTATGCTACCATGATTTTTGTGTTGATATTCTCTGTCAATTTTAGCATGATATAAAACTGACAATCAGTATTTGACAAATAAATAATTATTTCTAAATATTAAGCTCAAAATTTATACTCACATCTTGTAATTTGGTTTTCTCACTTTCACATCATAGATTAAACTGAAACAAAGTTGATGAACTTTGAAGAACAGATAAATCTACATATGTATAACATGTATATTATTAACAATCTTCCAAGTAAATAAGTAAATTTTTATTTGCAGTAAATTCTCTTTTATTATTTTAAAGCGAATAAAATAAAACAAAATAGAAAAATGAACATCAGAACAGAACGATGGAAATGATACAGGACTTCAAAACAAGACAACAGGAAATCAACAATGGCTACCATAATGTCTCTTATTTTCTTCAAAATAACTGTCCATACCTTCACACATAATAAAATGAAACAAAAGAGGATAAAACCAATCAAAACAAAAGAATGAAAGTATTACAAGACATCAAAACAAAATAATAGGAAATGAGCAATGGCTACCATAATGTCTTTTGTTTTCTTCAAAATAGCTGTCCATACTATCACACATAATAAAATCAAATAAAACAAAACAGAATGAAATCAATCAAAACAAAAGAATGGAAACATTATAGGACTTCAAAACAAGAAAATAGGAAATCAGCAATGGCTATCATAATGTCTCGTTTTCTTCAAAATAGCTGTAATGATAAATTTTTAAACCTTTTTTATTAGATTCTAGAGTTTATTATAAACAGTGATACTTGTTATTTTAAGGGAATCTAAGTCTGTGACTTTTGTCTCTATATAATTTTGAAGAAGATAATTTTTTACTAAGACTGTTAGTGATAATTTCAATAGTAATTCTCAAACAGGATTGCATTTCACTCTGATTTTTAAAATTTTACTCTTGCAGGTTGTCTAGTTCATAAAAAAGAAACAAAAGAGTATGAGTGCAAATACTGACTATTAAGAAGCTATACATTTCTTAGTATTTTAATCTCTGCATTAGAATTATACTTATATTAATAACATTCATTTCAGTGCATTGTAATTGTCCATGTTTAAAAAAAATCACATCAGTTTTTAAATGTATCCCAAAACACACTGGCTCCAGGGCATCTGCAAGCATGCATTTATTTATTTATTTTTAATTTATTTTAATTGATATCCTAAACAGGTTCTGGTATTATTTCAGGCTGGTCTTCACCCACTGTGTAACCTAGGCTGGTCATAAAATTTCAGTGATCCTCTTGCCTCCCAAGGGCTAGGATTACATGCATGAGTCACCATGCTGTTTGAGAACATTTATTTTATTTTATTTTATTTTATTTATATTTTTGCCGCACCAGGGATTGAACTCACAGCCTCGCGCCTGCCAGACAGGTACTTAAACCACTGAGCCACACTCCTGGTCCTAGTTTTTTGAGGCAGAGTCACACTATGTAGCTCAACCCGGCCTTTTGCTAGTATTGTAACCCAAGCCGGCCTTGAACTCACAACGCTCCTCCTACCTCAGCCTCCTGAGTGCTGGGATTAAAGACGTGTGCCACCATGCCTGGCTAAGAACATATATTTTAAAGAATGCAAAGTCAAAATTTTTTTTAGCATTTAGTAATTTCACATGCTTCATGTTCTTTTAACAATAGCACAACTATTCATTGTATTCTCAAAATTTATTCTAAGGGAATATATTTTGTGTGCCTATCATCATGCACTAAACTAAAGTCAAAATGGATAAAAGATCTAAATATTAAGACGGCAACACTAAATCTACTGGAAGACAAAGTAGGTAGAAATCTCAAGGTCATAGAGGCAGGCCAAGAGTTCATGAACAAAAACCAAACTGCATGGGAAGTACTTCAAAGAATCAACAACTGGGATCTCATCTTATTAAAAAGTTTTTGTACATTGAAAGAAATCACCAAGTGAAAAGAAAACCCACAGATCGGGAAAGATTTTTGGCAACTGACCCTCAAGCAAAGGACTTTTATGTAGAATGCACAAAGAATTGAAAAAAAATCAGGATTCCCAAATTAAAGACCCAATCCAAAAATGGGCATCTGAGATGAATACATAATTGTCAGATGAAGAAAACAAATGGTAAATATTACATGAAAAAAGGTTTAACATCATTGGTCCTTTGAGAAATGCAAATTAAAATTACACTGAGATATCATCTCACTCCAGAAAGAATGACTAACTTCAAGAAATTAACCAGTAACAAAAGCTGACAGGGGTGTGGGGCAAAAAGAACCCTTCTTCATTGTTGGTGGGAGTGTACACTGGTGCAACCACTGTGGAAATCAGTATGGAGATTCCACAAAAACTAGGATTAGAGGTTCCATTTGGTACAGCTATTTGCCTTCAGGGTATTTTCACAGAAGAATTCAAAACATCATACCACAGTGATAAATGTGTACCCATGTTTATAGCAGCACATTTTATAATAGCTAAATCTTGGAAACAACCAAAATGCTCATCAACTGAGGAATGTATATAAAAGATGAGGCATTTTTATATAATGGATAACTACTCAGTCATGAAGAATGAGAAACTCCAAGCTTTTATAGGTAAATGGATGTAAATAGAAACCACACTCATAAGTGAAATAAATCAGACTTTCATGTGAAAACACTGTATTGTCTCACTAGTGTAAAAAACTGAAAGAGTGAATAAGATCCAAAAGTTCCAATAGATATAGTAAAAAGGAAAGGAACCACTCCTAGGGAAATTATATTGTTTGACCAACCTTGCATGCATGTATCTGGTACCCTTAGCAGTTACTTTGAGGATAACAATATGTAATATAACAACCATTGCTAAATTCCTATCATCTTGTATTGAAATTCTATATTGTCATTGTTTTTTGTTGTTTTGTTGCTGTTGTCATTTTGCTTTTGTTGTTTTTTAATTGTTGTTTCTTGATTTTTCTGTTTTTTTCTCTTTAAAAAATTATTCTACAAAATGCAGAAATGTTAATATTTCACAGTGAACTCAGCAAGGTTTTTTAAAAGAACTGCAGATAAACTTTAGGAATAACCATTTCCATCTGGCAACAGTCACAGAGAGGAAGACCTTGTGTGGGACAGCTGCCCTTTAGAGTGGGCACTGGAGACACTCAACAACTTCCTGGTAAGCTGTTATGCTTTCCGTGAATGTTTTACTGGATACAACAATAATCTCCTGAAACAATTTTCCAGTTGTGTATTTCAAGCAAAATTGAAAATTTTTGTTTCTATATCACCCAACTTTTAGACGGTTTATAGAGACTTGACATGGGGGAAATAAATGTAACTCCCAAACTGCTAGATGTCAGACTCAGTCAGTTCTTGTTTTTTAAAATTGATGAATGCATTCTCAGGAATAGTGGAGGTTTAGAGTAGGAAATATTTAGCCACTTGGGTCATATTGATCTAACCAGGAATCAGGTCTCACAGCAAGTGTACATGGAAACAACAGGGATCTGTTTGGGAAGGGATGGACCAGAAGGTCCTGATCACCCACCTGTGCAACTGATGTCTAGACTTTATTGGACCAGGAGATACAGATCATCAGATGAGCTTTGACTTCTTGATTACCCCTCAGTGTGGCCTGTAGGCCTGGCCATTCCGAATTTATCCTGAGGGCTGGACTTCTGCTGCTTAGTGAAATGTGCTCAATAAAAGTTTTGGAAATGGGATGCCTGATCATAATATTGCTTGTGTTTGTCTGATCTATAAATGGAAGGGAAATCCAGTTTCAACATGGTGTTCATGTGGAGATGGGAGAGCTATAGCTGTGTGACAGGGTTATTACTTGTAAAATGCACTTGCAGGAGGCCTCAGGAACAGTTTACTATTACCAAAATGACACTTAAATATTTGAAGACGGACATACTGCTGGGAAATTATGAAAATCAATGATTCTGTCTCAAGATTCTATTACTACAAGTGAGAAAGAACAGTTTGGTACCATGTTTAAAGATAAAAAATGAAGCTGTATAATTCTCAGTTGCATCATTATACTACTCAAATTAAACTTTCAACAGATACAAATATGTTATATTTTTAGAATTTAGACAACATTTCTGAGTATGTCCCAGTTGTACCTTTTGAATCCTATAGAAAAACTGGAATTTTATACCCAGGTGTGGTGGCATAGACCTTTAATCCCAGCACTCGAGAAGCTGAGGTAAGAGGAGTGTTGTGAGTTCCAGGCCGGCTTGGGCTACAACGTGAGTGCAAGGCTGGCCTGAGCTGCATAGTGCGACACTGCCTCAAAGAACTAGGGCCCGGAGTCTGGCTCAGTGGCTTAAGTGCCTGCCTGTAAAGTCCCTCTCCTATGTGTCTGACACCCTTCCTAGGATGTTAACAGACCTTTGGACATTAAAAGGAAATATTTCTTTGATTGCCTGTGCTGCACAGATGTGCTTCATTCTTGTTCTTGGAAGCACCAAGTGTTTCATCTTGAGAGCGATGTCCTATGACTGCTATATGGCCATCTGTAACCCTCTGCACTATCCCCTAATCATGCACTGCAAGGTCTGTGTGAAGTTGGTGACCCCCTCTTGGATCACTGGAATTCCAGTCCATGTGGGGCAGACATGCCAGATTTTCTTGCTGCCATTTTGTGGATCCAACCAACTCAATCACTTCTTCTGAGACATCCCACTAAAACTCAGGCCTGCGGAGAAACCTTTCTGAATGAGATGTTGGTCTTTTCAGTTGTCGTGCTGTTCATCACAGTCACCTTTCTGTTGATACTCAGCTCCTATAGTAAAATCATCTCCACCATCCTGAAGTTACCATCAGCAGCAGGACAAGTCAAAGCCTTCTCCACCTGCTCTTCATATGTCATAGTTGTAGCTTTATTCTTTGGATCCACAACCATCACATTTTTATGACCCAAATCCAAACAGTTCTCCAGCACAGATAAACTCACCCCGATATTTAACTCTCTGATCTACACCTGAGGAATAAAGATGTCATCGTAGCCTTGAGGAAACTGGTTACTAATATTTAATGCATTTGCTGAAGGATTTGAACTTACTTTCTCGTTTCTTATTTAATTCAGTAATTTGTATAACTGAAGGTTTCCTGCCCTACTGAAGAAGACTTTTACTCATTTCTGAGTTAATTGTCTTGTGCTGAACTTCTCATACTAGTGTTGTAGTTACAGCATTTTTGCAATGGGAAGACAAATTTTCAACAAATTTCATATTTTGTGGTCTAGTCTACTTCTTTCAAATTAATTGGTGACTTAAGCGTGTTTGAAAACTATACAATCTCTTACCATCTACTTGGTGTCCCATACACTTTTCTCTAAAAACTAAAGTGTATACTTTGTTATTTTCCTCATTAAACAATGATTATTTTCTTAAAGTTATTATGACAGTCAAAAGTACTACATATGGGAAATACGAAGAGTATTTGATAAATAATCACATAGCTATTACTTGTAGTGTCAGATGTTTAACTTTTTATCAAAGAGACTTTTGCCTCTTTATTACTTGGAGGAAACCTAAGAAAAGGTTAAGATTTTGAGTTCCACAGAAGATATGTGGAGATTGGCAATTATGGTAATAAAACTTCAAAGTGTTTCCATTCCCTAAAATGCTACAGTCAGCAGGAATAGAGATGAACCTCAAAAGAAACTGAACTGATTCTCTGAACAAATTCACGAAGCTGTATACATTTCTTCCAAATACACATATCATATCATTCTGTTTCTCTCTTTATAGACATGGTTTATGACAAAATCGTTATTGACAGTGCAGGAATATCTTTACCTTGTTCTTTACTATAGGAAACACTGGGTGAATCTTTGTTCTTTAGCAGTACAGTCTGCACTAGATTATGCCATTTTGTCTAACAGATAAATGCTCAACTTTGCTCTAAAATTGACTTAATATTTTATGTTTTGGGTGAGACTATCAATGGAAATTAGAATTGAAATATTGATGAATTCATGATAATTCAATTATTTTGTAATATAACCCTGCTTGGAAAATCTAAAACCTGAGGAGACCTAAGTGAAAACATAATGGTGTCTGAAGAAGCAAAAAACTATCCAGAAAGAATAATTTTTTTATTTATATATATGTTTTCCATTGAAAAACTGTGATTCTTTTTTTTTGTTTTGTTTTTTGTTTTTTGGTGGCATGGGGGATCGAACTCACAACCTCACACCTGCTAGGCAAGAGTTTAAGCCACTGAGTCAGGCTCCCAGCCCTAGTTTTTTGAGACAGGGTCACGCTATGTAGTTCAGGCCGGCCTTGTGTTCAGGTTATACACCCAAGCTGGCCTCAAGCTCACAACGCTCCACCTACCTCAGTCTCCTGAGTGCTGGGTTTAAAGGCATGCGCCACCATGCCCAGCTGAAAGACAGTCATTCTATTTGCACTATTTGTCAGTCAACTGGACTAAGAAAGGAACAATCTAATTACGTGGTTATTTATCAGTGCTAAAAATCTGCTATGTTTTTAAGTCTTTTTCTCCTTTAGCACAATACTGATTTAAACTATTTGTTTAGTACATAGCCCTGACATATCATTCTGATAGTTCTCTAACTGATATTATGCCAATAATAAAATGGTCTTCAAACATGAGCATGAAGGGTCAGTCACTGCCAGGAAGAAAATACTCAGAAGAGTAGCAGATGAAAATTTCCACTGTAGTGCCACACACATGTCATAGCATAATGGAAGAAAGGTGAGATGTTGGCTTCATAACAGTTGTGAGGTACATTTTTCTGGTCTGTGTTGTTGTGTGGACAAACCGAATTCAAACCTAGCCACTTGCAACATCATTTCATTGCTCCTCAAAAAATATCTAGGTCTAGAATCCAGGTAGGCATCAGCACTGTGATTCTTCTGCTCCTCGAGACACTGACTGTGCCCCATGAAAGGAGTTTCCATTGTCCAATGTCTGGCCAGGAAGATCAGCCCTGGTCTGAAATTTTAAATGATGTCATCAACACCTGCAGGTAGAGACAAATGTTCCACTATCATGACAGAGCCATATTCAAAAAGAAGATTTTGGAAACAGAGTTACAGGAGTTAGCAAGATTGTTTAATATAAAATCATTAAATCAATTTGATTGATCAATATGAAAGTAAGGTGATTAAGATTGTGTTCATAAT
>RJWM01046763.1:0-12197 GCA_004363535.1 Dasyprocta punctata
GACTAGAGAGAACTCTGCTTCTGTGTGCATTCAGATTGCTTGCAGAATCCATTTTCTTGTGGCTTTGGAACTTGTGGTGACTTGCTTCTTTGAGGACAGCAGCAGAGTGAGAATGAGCCTTCTCCAAGTGATGTGCTTATAAATATTTATAAATAAATAAAACAACACAGTGACATTCCACTACCTGTGCCATATAACACAATTTAATCAAGAAAGCACCTGACCCACCATCACCTTTTCTGTATACTGGGGGTAGAGTGAGTCACAACACGAGACAGAGATCAAGCAGGTCATCTCAGAATTCTGTCTGCCACAAGTCTTCACGTAAAACATGGGACTGAATGTTGTGCCCAGGTCACATCCTGCTCTTACATTCAAAGAGCTAAGAACACAAAGGAAGAGCCCATGATCATTTTCCTTATCATTTGCCACTGTCATTATTAAGCAGGTTCCAGCCATGTCTCACCCAGCTCAGAGCATAATTCAGTCTCTTCCATGGTACTGAAGGTATTGTTTTGTAGACAGCAACTCTCTTTCTTGACCTCCAGAGATCCCATGCCCACCTCCTCAGGCCACAGTGCCTTTGTGCCATGGATTTTCCCAGCTAGACCATATGGCTCTGCACCGTCTCATTTTCCAGATGGAAATGCTTTCATCAGAGGTGGATGATAGTAGCTTTTGTCCAAGACCTTCGAACTCCCAAATTCCAAATGCTGATTTGCTTGCATTCAACAAATTCATCTGTCTTACAATCTTTTATTGCAACCCTACTCCGTGGTTAATGCCAGACTGGCTTCTTCTCAGCAGCTGTGCTCCCCTAATGACCTCAGAATTTTCTCTCATTTTGCCTCTTTTAATTTGGATTCACTGTCACTTCTTCCCATTCTATTTAAGATTGAGTCCATTTTTAAAGCAATAGCTACAGCTTTTGAGATGTTAGAAAAATACTGCACCTTACTGACCTGTGCTGTTATTGCACAGGATTTCACAGACCAAAACTTTCCTATCCTTCTCTCTCTCTTTATACTACTTTATCCTCTCATTTAGATTCTGAATTACTCTCTGCCTCCTAGCACCAGTTCTCAAAAAAGACTCTAGAACTGTGGTTGACTATTATTTCTTTTTCCTTATTTTTTTGTTTACTTTAAACTCCCAGGAATTCCTTCTAAAAGATTTCTCTCATACTAAGAGATATAAGTGATCATCATTATATGAACATAATAATAACAATAATATTAATAATTATAATATTAAGAACAAGTGACATTGCTAGAGATTTTCTGTTTTGTTTTGACTTGGCTTGTTTTTGTTTTTGTTTTTCCTTTTGCAGACATGTCTTTCTTTGTAGTCCAGGCCAGCCTCAAATTTGCTACTTAGCCTATGTTAGCCTTGAAATTGTTACCCACCTGCCTCAGCCTCCTGAGTGTTAAGACAACAATGCCCAGCTCTGCTAAAGGTCTTACTGTGTAACAAGGTATATTTTTAAGATATTTGTACATTCAACCCTCTCATTTTGGAAACTGGGAAAATGTAGTACAGAAAAATTAAGTAATTTGCCCAAGGTCACAAAGTTTATATGTGGCAGCTGGGACTCATAATGAAGCTATCTAACTTCAAAGTCTGTACTTTTAACAGTTATGTTATTTTTCCTCTCCACGTACCCTATAGGAAAAACAAAATTTTGTGGATGTAGCATTCCATATGCAGATATGATCTTTGGATCCAAATGGTAGAGTAAAATAAAGAAAGACGGAAAAGTTTAACTCTGCATTCCTATTAAATATGAGTTTGCATCAGTAAGGTGGGCTCTTTCTCTAACAGCTCAAAACTCTGAATACTTTTTTAAGAAGTCTGTCCAATTTTAAAAGAATGTAAGCAAAGATAATACTGAATCCAAATCAAAACAGGTATATTTAGAGAATAGAGAGATGCAATGGGCAGAAGAGTGGGGCTTGGATTCAAGCAGAACTAAATTCAATCAGTTCTGAATATCTACCTGAGTGCTGAGGAACAAGGAAGTCAGCTGCACCTTGTTTAATGAAATGAATAGTCATGGCTAAAAGCAAGCCAGCAATCATAAATTAATCATAAATATGTTCCTATCCATACATTTAAACATGGTCAGGTTCTTGAATATTCTAGAAAATCTTATTGAACTTATTTTAATTCTATTGCTGTATATTTTAAGACAAAAATTCAAAATATATAGAGCCATTAATAACAATTGGAGGAGCTAGAGATGTAGCTCAGTGGTAGAGCACCTGTCTAACATGCACGAGGCTCCAGGTTTGATCTCTACTACTGGAAAGAAAAAGGCTCCCCTTACCCACAAAACAAAGTATCGGTACAACCAAAGTTTCCATGCTTATTCCAGAAGATACAAACCCAAACAAACTCTCCCATTCTTCTCTAGGAGCTGGGGAGAAGGCAAGACTTCTATGCTGGAGATCACTTGAGTAAGAGTTGATCATGAAACGTTTATAACATTACTGTTCTATATTAGACATTTTTCTGTATTTCTTTATTACAAAGATGAAAGCTTTACATCTTTCAATTTATAATACTTGGTGGGAGTATCCAGTTCTGCTCACTTAGGAATAGTTATTTGTGTGTATGAAGACAGTTATATTTGGGAAACTTCTACACTAAACCAGGCTATGTGCTAAACCCTCATGTAGAACGACTTTTCTAGACTAGATTTTCTGTCCTTAAGCTAAAGGTGCTTGAGTATTGAGCCATATGAGATTGCAGATGCATATTCAATCCTTTTTTACTCACAATGGCAATTTCATATGTGTCAATGTGATCATAGGAAAATACAATAAATGATTATATAAATGGAAGTGCAATTATAATCTGAGATAACAGGAAAAACGTGAGGCTCCATACAAACATAGAACAGGAGACATTAAATGCTGCTTTGGCAGTGTGCTGGAGAAATGTTTCTTCTCCACCTCTGTCTGGAATTACATCCGTGAGACAATCCTGTCTACTGAGTGACAAAAGTGGGAACCAGGAAAGCATCACTCCTGAGGCTCATCCCGCCGTCTCTTAGAAGCCAGCTAACTGGAGGCACCTGCTTTGCATTGTTCCTGCCTTCTTTAGGTTTATTCAAAATATGCATAACACAAATTGGCCACTTTAAGTGTACATATCCATGGTTGTATGATCATCAGCACCATCCACCTCTGCCTATGTATTTTGAGGCACCCTGCCTGCTATATTAGTTAGGGTTCTCTAGAGGAACATAATCAATACAAAATATATGCAATTATGTGTAGGGACGTTTTAGGTAGGTTTGTAGGATTGGAGACAAAAGAGTACACAAGGGCCTTCTGCACACATGGGAGCCAGAGGATCTAGTAGCTGCTCAGTCCAAGAAGATGGAAGCCACAGGAAACAATGGGATCCAGGATGCAGAACCAGATGAAAGTCAATGGCCTAGAAGCTTGCTGTAGAGTTGTTGGTGTGAGTCTGCACTGGAAGGCTGAAGAACAGACTGATTTCCAAAGGCAATACTGGAGTTCTTCCAAAATGGGGCCACTTCATTCTTCTTTTCCTTTTAATTCCAACCAGTCTGCAAGCCTGTTGGTTGGTGCCACCCACATCTAGAGTGGATCTTCCCTGCTAAGTCTGCTGCCTACGTGTCAGTCATTCACAGATACACCCAGAGCTTTACTCATCAACTGAGATGGTTCTTACTTAAGTCAAGTAAATATGTCAAAATCAACTATCACAATTGCTTCCATCTTTTGGCTATTGTGCAAATGTTGCTATGAACATAGGTATTCCGATGTCTGTTCAAGTCCCTGTTGTCAACTTGGCTTATGCGAAGAAGTACAATTGCTGGCCCATATGGTAATTCTATTTTTAAGGTTTGAGAAACCTCCATATTGTTTCCTATAAGGACTATATTTTATATCCCACTAACAATGCAAAGGGGTCTAATTTCTCTATATCCCTGTTGTAGTCAGGGTTTACAATGGCAAAGATTTAATACAAGACACATAATTTATAGGATTATTTTACAATACCACCACCCAAAAGTCAAATGCAAAAGGATGAAGGCAATCTTTCCACGCTAGAGACTCAAAAGAATCCAGCTGATGACCTGGCTCCCATGGCAGTGTCCTGCACAAGTCCAGTTTAAGACCTAGAGCCCACAGCAATGTTCTCCACAAGTCTAGCTTGAGGCCTAGAGCCCAGGACAATGTCTCATGCAAGTCTATATTAAGGATCTGCACTGGGAAGACCCAAAGGTCAGTGGTGGAAGCTAGAAAGTCTGTACAAGTGAGATGAAGGATTTGTGCCAACACGCTGAGGTATCTGCACTGGAGCCAGGAAGCAACACTCAAGGTAAGGACCAGAACTCCCCCAAAGAGAATCACAGCCATCCTCAGTGATAGCAAGAACCTGAGCTCCTCTGATGATGAGAATGCTGAGTTCATCTTAGGAAAACCAGCATAACATGTTTCTCTGGGAGAATCAACTGCATACCATCTTCCCCTCCAGTTTTCCTTTTATGTTATTGGTAACAATCCTCAGATGGGCTTTCTACACCAGAACCATGCTGATTCTCAGTTCAGCTGGGTGTTACAAATTGACCATTAGTTAATCTACCACTATCTCCATTGACACATGTGTTTGGTTTTAGCTTTCTAAAATAATAGTTATCCTAATTGTGCCAAGTGGTATCTAATTACAGCTTTGACTTGCATTTCCCTAATGATAGTGCTATTGAGGTTTTCTTCATGTGCTTGTGGTCATATTGTATATCTTCTTTGGAGAAAAGTCTATTCAAGCCTTTTACTCATTTTTAATCAGATTGTTTATTTGTAATTGGATCATAGAATATATTCTAAATATTAATTTCTGTTATGATTTGTGTCTAGATGTCCCTGCAAAACTTCATGCAGTCATAGGTGGGAATTTTCAGAGGTGGCTGGATCTAGAGTGTGTGATACTGGGATTGATTCATAGTGCAATGCTAGAATTAAGGCACTAAGATTAAGGGTGTAAGTGCTACGTGCTCTAAGATATAAGGGACAGAATGAGTCTTGTTGCTTGTTGCTTGTTGCTTGCTTGCTGGTTTGGCTATCTTCTGTCTCTCATGGACTATTTTCCCTTTGTGATGTCCCTCTGCCATGCCACCCTGTCTTGGAGCCAGCTGATGATGGACTGAAACCTCTGTAATATGTGAGTCAAAAAAAACCTTTCCTCCTTTAACTCTGGGTGTTGGGTATTTTGGTTCAGCAATGAGAAAAGTAATTAAAACAATCCCTTATCAGTTATATGATTTATAATGTGTTCTCCTGTTCTGTGGGTTTCCTCTTTACACTGTTGAAGTTGTCCTTTGAAGCACAAAAGTTTTCAATTTTGTTCTAGTAAAATTAATCTAGTTTTATTCTGCTAATACTTTTAGTGTTGTATCATCCTGAAGTTTTACAAAGGCAGCCCTACCAGTGGGGACCCTGCAGAATCCAGCACTGCTCATGACAAAGCATGTAAGTTAATTATGGAGCTAGAATTAGGAATCTCGCTTTAGAATCCCCACTGAAATGAGCCATGTTTTCCAACATCAGTTTTTTAATTTAGTAGAGGTGTATTTTAGTCTGTACCTGAATTACTTCTGGCTTTTTCCTTAAGGTGTTTGGTGCTGATTCGCACCCCCGCCCAATACCAAAAAAGAAGCTTCTGAAGAATCCATGGAATTTAACTGATTGAAGGGAGAAAAAAAGGGTAGATCATTCATGATGGAGGAAAGAGAATATATAAATGCCATCTAATAATAAAAGTATAACATAATAGAAGAAATGCTAGAATGCCTAAGAGGAGTTTATAAAAGAAAAGACCAGGCATGACAGTGCACACCTATAATTCCAGTTACTTGGTAGACTGAAGCAAAAGAATCACAAGTTCAAGGACGTCTTGGTAACTTAACAAGTCCTTGTCTCAAAAATAATTAGAGCTTAGGGTGTAGTTCAGTGGCCTAGAATCCACAAGGTCCTGTGTTCAATCCCCACTACTACAAAAATAAGGAACAAAACAAAGAGAACTGGGTAAAAAGTAAGTTTCCAACCAGGGACACAGGCAGAGTTCTACACCAGCAAGGTCTGATAGGACATCGTGTCTGCCCTCCACTAGAAAGAGTTAAGCCTGTTTTCTCTCATCCCTGAAGCTTTTCACTCATTGCTTACCCTCATTCTGGAGCATGAATAATGTAATCATCAGATTTCCCCTCAGAACTCAACAGTTCCTATTCAAAATACAGATATGCATGTCACTTTGCTGCCACCAAAGCCTTAGGTCAGAAACACTTTAATTGGGTAAGAAAACTCCTTTATGTCAAAAGTGGCGAAACAAGATCAGGAAAAAGAGGCAACATGAATGAAACTAACAAAATAATGTCCTTGGAGTGGAAAGGTATCAAAATTCTTATCCTCCTAAAATTATCCAATAGAACAAGAAAGGAGCTCCTGAAGATATGTGTGTCCATTAGAAAAATAAACACTTTCCCATGGTCCTTGGAAAGAAATTAGGAAAGAGGACGATGTTGATAATGATAATAATTTCCTCTGGACACTTCAATCAACTCAGAGTATTCAGCACAACACAGATCCAGCTGTATCTTCTCATTGAACATAACTCCTCTAGGAGCATGGGTACTACTGACATCCCTATTATGGTAAAACCAAGGCATTATAGAGATAAAACAAATTTTTACCCATTATCCAGTAGTATGTAAAGGAAAGACTTTTTAAAAACAGGTTTATCTGATGCCAGAATTCATGTTTCCAACTATGCGAAACAGCCTCATTTGCATTCATTCTATTTTGGAGACAAGATTAAGCAGCTTCAACTAGTTCAGGGAAAGAACCTTTTCTTATGAGGTTAGTTTTATGAGGAAATCTTCATATCGGTTTGCCTCTTCATTCAAATAGCCCCATCCTTAATTTTTAATTTATGGCTGGTGGCCACCACATTACATAGTACACCACTGTGATGTAGTCCTGAGGGGTAATGGGGTCCTTCCACTGAGGTGGTGGTGCTGTCCGTGGTGCTGATATTCTGTGTTCAGAACATGCTGAGGTCAATGTGTTTGGGGTTCAGAATTCAGTCCTGAGTGTGTGGGGAGGAAACAGCCCTGGCCAAATAACTCAGAGCAGCCTCCACATCCTTGGGTAAAAGTCTGTCCTAAGGCTCTTAGGAAAAACTGGGAATGGGTACAAAGGGTCTGAAATAAATCTTTCTTATCCCACTATGAATCTAAATTCTGGCCATTGTAATAGATAACATTTACTACAGTCTTGCTCTGTGACTTGATTCATTTTAGGTTTTTCTCTCACTTAATCCTAGGGAGATTCTCTGAAATGTTCATTGCTATAATCCTCTTCTTGCAAATAGCAAAAAGCAATGTTTGAAAAAAGATGTGTCTAGAATTCCATGACTTGAAATTTGAACTCGAGTAGTTTGATTACAGAATATTTGTTGTAATCACTAAAGAGAACACCTCAAGTTATAAAGAACAAAAATGGACTTAAGGGCAACAGAGTCCATTTTTGTTCTTTAGCTAGAAAAATATACAATAGTTCACAGAGTCACAGAAAATATAAGAAATTATACTTTGAAAATGAGGAAAAAGCCAGGAAAACTAAGTGGCCAAAATCACCTAACGTTTCACCCCAAGCAAAATCTACTAAGAGTGCCTTATCCCCTCCAGGCTACTTTGTGTTAGTAGCTCCAGATTTGAATCCTCAGAAAGATCTTGCTATTGGTTGAACTTAGCTCAGAGCTTATCTCTGTCCACCTGAGATCGTGGAAAGCAAAGACTGGCCTTTTAGCTTCTAGACCAAAAGCAGCACCCAGTCACATCTCCAAAACAGAGTGCAGATGAGTCCCTAATGAATAAGCAGGGTAAGATGCTGAGCAGTCAAAATGTTATAGACACCCACTACCTGCTGCCTTTACTAACAACCTTATAATGTTAATAAGGTGCTTTGCATTGCAGATTACAAAATGTAGTCTCCTTTGTTTCTTGATCCGCTCAACACTGCCACTTGCATACTGAAATGTTTCTAGTCAACTAAGAATAACCCAAATCTAACAAAAAAATGTCCCAACCTACAGTTCATTCAGGTACTGTCATCACAGATTTTTGTCTTTCTGCTCTATTATTTACTTCATATTTTCCCCAAAGAAATGCTATATCTTTATTTGACTTGTTTCAAAAGAAAACTTGCTACTGCTGCTGAGAACACTGGGTTGATGCACTTGCTATATTTTGTCTC
Source organism: Dasyprocta punctata (assembly GCA_004363535.1). NCBI lineage: Eukaryota > Metazoa > Chordata > Mammalia > Rodentia > Dasyproctidae > Dasyprocta > Dasyprocta punctata. The sequence continues at coordinate 8,289 of RJWM01046763.1, forward strand.
CAAATGGTCATCAAAATAAATATAAAGCTTCAAAAGTTTCCGAAGTTTATACAAGAACCACCCATAAGCATCCTTTGCTCCTCAAGTTGCTGCTTAATATAAGAAGCCCCCTGCTAGTTTCCCCTGCTCAGATGAGAAGTGAATAGTGACATCCAGAGACACCAAAAAAGACTTGTCTATATCCCTAGAATTCAGAGAGAGGGACCCCAGGGAACTCTACCTTAGCATTTTCTCTTCTTCCTTGTTTGGTTTTCTTTGTTTCTTGGTCCACTCAATATTGCCACTTGCGTAATGTGGACACAGCCCCTCTTTGTCCTCCCTTCTCTACCAAAATTCTATTTAGGATTAACATTTATTTCCTTTTGAGAAACAGAAATCAAAGCCTGTTTTCTCTTACAGCTCCTATGCTCTTCTTTTATCCAAGACGAACATATTGACAAACTAACCAAATACACAAACAAGCAAAAATAAATAAGTAAATATAAAAAGATGAGCCCTCAATAAAGGATGTGGGGTGGGAAATAGAGGCAATTTTGTTCAGAAAGAACAGGTTCCTTTCCTTGCATTTAAAGTGATGAGCAAATTTATTTACATGGCACATATCCACATAGGACTACCCTTGCTCTGCAAGGATATAAATCCTGCATAAAACTACCTTTTCTCTGCACAGAAAATTCTGTAAACAGACCTGCTGTGAATACAAAGGAGGATCCATGTGCGAGGACCAGGCCTTTGGAGGTAGGTTAGGAGGCACTGGCCCTGTACATGTAACCACTACCCTCCTCTTCCTACTCTTGCAATACCTCTTCATTCTCCTTTCCCATCTCTTCTCCTCCTTCATGTGTTTCTTCCCACATCTTCTAGAGGAAGTGTGTGCACAGACCGGAACTCATAGCCTGGGACCTCTGGATCATATTCCAAAGGTGCTTTCTTTAAACAAGAGCTGTGGTGCCAGTGTTCCCAAGCTGGAGGAGTTACTGCCAACCTCTCTGATCTTCCATTCAAGAAGTGGGCAAGCCATTGAAAATTCTCTCAGAATATTGAGCTCAAAGTACCCCTGCTTAATATAGTTGACTGAATTAGTTAATCAATTAGTGAATAAGTTACACTACTCTAGACTAATACGTATGCCAACATAGCAAGAGACTGGGAAAGCACAAGAGAGACGAAGAAAGCACAGAGGCTTCCTCTGTAATACAGAAGTATTTACTTTGAGTGCAGCATAAGTTCAACAAACATCTGTTTATTTAGAATACGAGCAACAAGGGAACCCAAAGTAACCAGAATGGTTTCTCAGAATTTTAAAAGAACAGTTGATGCTCTTAACCATAAGATGCTCAGACCTTATGAGAACTTAAAGTACTCTCTGAATCAAAAGGTTTTTCCCCTATGGAGTTTTACAAACAAAGTGTGTTCAAATGTTCTGAAAAGTAGCCATCAGTGTATATTTTGTTCTCAGGTAACTTGAATGTTCTGATAACCAACTAACCCACTTTTTATTCATTCCAAGGCACACAGTGGGGCTTGGGGAGATGGGAAAAATGGAAAATAAAGCATCACGCTAGGAAATTTGTGGTACAATTTAAAGAACGCTCAACTTGGAGTCTAGAAAACTGGTGGGAGTCTGGTTCTTCAGTTTACCAGAGGCATGACTATTTGAGAAAAACCTCTCAGAACCTCAGCTTCCCAATCTGTATAATGGAAGAAATCTTTTTACCCTGGCAAAGTGTCTGTGAAGTTAAAATAAGAAAAAGTGCATATGTAAACTTTGAATGTCACTGAATGGTTTTCAAATACAGAGAATGATTACTGTTATTAATAACAATACAGTCTCTGCTTTGAGCTATTCTCTGCTCCTCTCTTCCTCCTAGGGAGTTTAATAATGCCACTTATGATGACTCATAGAACTGCATTTCCCTGTTAGTTCTTCTTACAGAATAAATTTAATTGAAATCCATTAAAATACTTTAGGCAAACTTCTTATTTTATAAGTGCTGTTAATCACTGTTTTATTTCAAGATGCTGGTCTAAGGAAAAAAATGTAGGCTTTAAAACCTCTGTGATGTACTTTGATAATAAGATGGATTTCATTAGACTTAGCCTGCTCCTTTCAAATTGTTATTAAACAGAAGGACAGGCAGAGAAAGTTGGGCAACCATGAAATACCCTGCAATTAATATAAGACAAGAACCTCTAGTGTGCTTACAAAGGTTGTAATAAGCTATGGTAATCTTTTGAACACAATTTCAGTGGCCACTCAAATGATGAGTTTCACACTGTGCTTTGTCTCAAGGAAAGGGAATATTTTGAAATTTGTTTCTGTTATTCCTTCAGTTCTTATGAAATGGATATCAGATAGATAGATGATAGATAGATAGATAGATAGATAGAGAATAGGTATCAAGATGGACTCAGTATTGAGATGAATGCACACAAGGGTTCAACTCAGATAAGTTCTTTGTCCTGTTCATGATTCATACAAAACAAAGGTCTTTTAAGAAAAAATGTAGTATGATTAGAAAGGATCTAAAAGTTAGTCTTACCCTACCTTCTCATTTTTAAGATGTATTTTTAAACTAGTTCACCCTAGGTCACATTGCTAGTACTGTAACCATCATTAATAATAGCTGTTTTATATTAGGAACTTGCTACATGTTGAATTTTACACTCAGCTCTCAATAAATGCCATACCTCATTTAATCTTCCCAAGAAAATTAGAAAGCCATTCTCACTGTTAAGGAAACTGAGGCTCAGAAAGGTAAAGCACCTTGCTCAAAGTCACTCAGCTGTGGGATCCAAAGACAGATTTACAAACTGAAGTGTATATGGAGCTACAACTGACCCCAGTCTCTTAGCTTCCAATGTAACATAAGTTCCCTTTATGTATGTTTATGTGAAATTTTAATTTAAAATTCCAGTGGTAATCTTAATAATCATTCCAGTGGTAATTGGAAAAATCTTGTCTTTTTTTTAATGAATTTACAAAATAGTAACTACCACCCCAAGTCACATATTCCTTTTTTTTTTTTTTTTTTTTTAGCAAAATCTATTGTATGCACCAGCAATTAGTTCAACTGGGGCTGGACTGCTACATAAATAAGCCATGCCTAGGTTGAGTCTGTTTGGCTGTCACTGCACTATATGTGTAATGGAAGAGACAGTGCCACAGAGCTGCCCACACTTACCTCCTTGAGCACATGTTTCTAAATTGCCCTTGACAGGCAATGAGCAGAGCATTTCAAAAAGATGTTTTAGAATCAGCAGTGCTTTGAGACATTACCTGTTCACTTCCTGGGGCTGGCACTTTGATTTCTTCCCACTGCTTTTGGTTCTACCCTCACTATCAGAAGAAAGGAAACCCAGAGCAACTCCTGGAGCATCTGGCCTAGCCGCAGGGTTGCTACCCCACCCTCTGAACGTCAGGAGAATGCATTTATGAGTGATAAGGCACATGGTCTGGAGGTTAAGAGGTGTGGGTTCAAATCCTGGCTCTGCCATTTACTAGCCACGTGACCCCTTAGCCTCCTGATTGTCCAACTACAGAACAGGAATCATGATAGTGTCCTCCGTAGGGTTTCAGTGAGAATTAAATAAATGTGTTAATATTAGCTAATGTTTATTCAGTATTCATTTATGATCCAGACATTTCATTAAGCACTGAACATGTATGTATTGTTCACATAATTCTCAGAAAGTAATAGGCAGTATTATTGTTCCTATGTCACAGATAAAGAAACTGAAACATAAAGAGGTTACATAAGTGACTAGTGTCTTATAATAACCTTGGCACCAGCAATCTGGCCCCAGACTAAATCCCCTTAGGGATCACTCTGTTAGTAGAGTGTCCAGCATGTTGTAGGTCCTCGATATACTTTAACCTTTGGAGGGTTTTTGTTGTTGTTTTGTGCA
>RJWM01046764.1:0-12045 GCA_004363535.1 Dasyprocta punctata
TTAGATATCCAAAAATTTAGAAGGCCCTAGGACAACTTTCACTAAGCCTGTACATGTTTTGGGGAGGAAAGTGAGAAGCGAAAGTTTTTACATATCCTCCACCTAATAAGTACAAGTCAGACCCAAAGATTTCTTGATTATTTTTAAATACATGCAACACACTTCCTTAAATAATAATGAAGGTTGTTTCTTTATTGATTTATTTTGGTGTAGGAGATTGAACTCAGGGCTACATCCATAAAAAGCATAAACTTCTGTTAAGCTACTCACTCATTCCCTAAAGAAAGAAAATAATATTCTGTAACTTTCTAGAAACCAGTTACCAATACCTATGTTTTAAAAGTATATACCCTTTTACATCAAGCTTACAGATGTGCCTGTTTGCATAGATCATGCCATTACAACCCTGGTGGGCACAAAAGATTCATAAAGAACTAACTGAATATATCCATTCATTGAACTATTATGCTGCTGTCAAAATTTAAGGAAACTTTATATGCTTTTCCAGAAAATAGAGAAGGAAATACTTCACAACTCCTCCAATAAAGTAGTATAAATCAAAACCAGATATAGATTACCACAAAAAATTATAAACCAATATCCCTTAAGAATATAATCGTAGAACTGGGCATAGTAGAACATGCCTGTAATCCCAGCACTCAGAAGGCTGAGGCAGGAGGATCACTGCAAGTTTGAGACAAGCCTGGGCTACAAAGTGAGCTCAAGATGATCCTGAACTACAGAGGGAGGCCGGGTTTCAAAAGACCAGAAAAAAATTTAAATATATATATATATATATATACATATAATTTTTAAAAATCAATAAAATGTTACGAGGTCCAATCCAGCAATACAGAAAAGGATTTTACACCACGACCAAGTGAAGTTTACCACAGTAACGCAAATAGATGAAAATCAGCCAGTGGAAGCCAAAATCACATGGCCCTCATGGAGAAAAAGCATTTGGGAAATGCAACATGCTTTATGATACACATTTAATGGAATAGAGATCTTCCTCAATTCGATGAAGGACATCTGTGAGAAACTCATACCTGTGAGAGTGAATCAAGTTCCTTGTACAGAAATTAATTTGTACACTAATTTAGAGGGTTCCTTTTATAATTATAGCACAGCTTTATTTATTCATCTGTTGTTTTTAATCTATACATTTTTTTGGATTTTAATAACTCACCTGTGGAAGCTAAATATTTATTTATTTATTTATTTATTTATTTATTTATTTCGTATCTGGGATCAAACTCATGACCTCACGCTTGCCAGTCAGGTGCTTACACCACTGAGCTAAATCCCCAGTCCCATTAATGTTTATCTTTGAGAGACTAAAAATTCATAGATCCTCTTAGACTTTCTACGTATATAATTAGACATACTGTGAATCAACAGCAGTTATCTCTTCCTTTTAAATGCTTTTTGCTTTTTGTTTTGTTGTTTGTTGAGATGGCATGTTGCTATGTAGTTCAGGCTGGATGTGAACTGTGTAGCCCAGGCTTGTCTTGAACTTATTGCAGCCTTCCTGTCTCACCCTCCTGAGTGCTAGAACTACACATGTGTGCCATTATGCCTAGCATAAGTATTTTATTTCTTCATTCATATTACACTGTCTAGAACTACCTGTAGAATGTTGAGAAGGAGTGGTACTATAAGGGATCCTAGCATGCTCAGGCCTTGGGTTTAGTCATCAGCACTTTCACAAAACAAAATGGGCTATCACCTTAATCTTAAAGTAATCAAGGTTAATGTCACCAGCAACTCCCACTGATATCAAAAAGAAGGGCATACATTTCGCAGATTCCCTCAAGTCCATAATTTCAGTCTACTAATGAGAAAATAGGCAAAGCAAATTTAGACAATTCTACAGTGGGTGTTGAGGTTATGGAAAGACTGAAAAATTGTCACAACTGATGAAGACCAAGGGCATATAAATGCAGTGTGCTGTCCAGGAGAAAAGAACACTGGTGAAATCACAGTGTCTGGGGCTGGGTTTGTAGATTTGCCAAGTATGAATGAATCAATGAGATCAATGCCCAGCACCACAATAAGAAAGTAAATATATAAATAAATTTTTAAAAACTAAAAACACTTTTTTTTTTGGAGACAGGATCTCGCTATGCTGTTCAGACTGACCTTAACTCACTTTATAGCCCAGGCTGGACTGGAACTCACAATAATACCCCTGGTTCAGTCTCCAGATTGCTGGGATTACAGGAATGTGCCATCACACCCAGCAGAACACTTCTAATGATGAAGGACCAGATGTTTGTTTCTTTGCTGTGATTTCACATCTGTCATGAAATGATACTTTTGCAAAATGTAATAAACAAATTGCTATGAAAAATGAAACAGCAAAATACAAGTTTTATATTATATTATCAAACATGTCTGCCATAAGATAAGGTTACTTTTCAAATTCCTGTATAGTTTATAAACACTGTCAACTTCTGCTTTATCTGTACTTGCCTCACAGAAAACCATTAACAATTTGTGCACCAATGATACTGCACAAACCAAACTTTTGGTACCTCTGCTTTAGATTTCAAAAATTAATATGGATGGATGTACAAGAACAGGTGTGTTTAAAAAAAATGTGGCACACCTGGGCTGCCATCAGGACTCTCCCACTGGTAGCCAGCATGGACATGGAGAAGCAACCAGTCCAGCCCCCATGTGCATGCTGGTTGCCACTGGGACTCTCTGGCAGGTAGCCAGTGTGAGCCAGGAAAACCAGCCAGCCACACCTTGGAGAAACTGTAAATGTCTAGAGAAGCCTGCCCTGCACCTCACTGCCTCCTGGGGAACCTGGGTTAGGAGAAACCCAGGAGCCTGACCCATCCCCTTACACTGTGGATAGGTAGCCAATGTGGGAAGTGTCTGAGACCCCACAACCCGCTCATCTGGAGGAACCCAGGATAATGCCAAAATGAAGGTGCAAAAGGCAATCTCTGGCCTCCAAACTAAACAGAACAAGTCCAAGAGACAGGGACATGGAAGAAAGTGGAAGTCGCACACCTGACATTTCTGGGATAATAGAAACTAAAGTAAAGAAAATACTTCATGAGACTGTAAAAGAAATCAGATCAGAAATAATATCTCAGGTAAAAGAAGAAATGACAAACATAATAAAAGCATTGCTGAGTGTATCTAAAGAAGACATAGATAAAAATAATAGAGGAGCACAGAATGAGGGAAACCTTGAATGAGAAATATAGAGAAGAATTGCAATGCATGAAACAGACTCAAAGAGATATTCAGGAAATTAAAAACTCATTGAAAGCTGGCAAAACCACTTGAAAGAAACTGAAAATAGACTTTCAGACCTTGAAGATAGGATGGCAGCTAGAGATTGTGAAAGGAAAAATCTCTTTAAAATAACAAGGAACCAGGAAATAATTCAACAGCTGCAAGGTGACACAAAGAAAATAATTTAATAATGATAGGTGTCAGCAAAAAAAGCAGGGGTCAACACAAGTGACATAAAGAGACTATTTACAGAAGTAATAGCTGAGAACTTCCAAAGCATGGGAAAAGGAGGTGACATACAGATAAGTGAGCATATAGAACTCCAAGCAGTCATATCCAAAATGAATCTATACCCAGATATATAATAATCAACATGCCAGAAATTCAGCACAAGAACAAAATATTAAAGGCTGTTAGAGAAAAGAAACAGATCACCTATAAAGGTAAACCCATCAGAATCACATCAGACTTCTTGACACAAACCATCAAGTTAAGAAGAGCTTGGAATGAAGTATTTCAAGTCCTGAAAGAAAACAACGTTCAACCCAGACTGGCGTACCCTGCAAAACTATCTTTCAAAATTGATGAAGAAATAAGACACTTCCATGACAAAGAACAGCTGAAGGAATTCATGACCCCAAACCAACCCTACAAAGAGTACTGAAGGGTATTCTAGAGAGAGATGAAAATGACCATGGTCCCAGGAATAATAGCAAAGTGGGATCACTGAGCAGGGCAGACTATTGAATGGAGGGGAAAAGTAAGGAACCAACAGCAGGAAAAATGGATGGCAGAGACAAACCAGTGCATGCTGCCTGTAACCACTAATGTGGATGGCCTTGATTCACCAATAAAAAGAAACACAGGCAAAGTGGATCAAGAAATAAGATCCATCAATATGTGGTATACAAACCAGGCATGGTGGTGCACACCTTTAATCCCAGCACTTGTTGGGAGGATCATTGTGAGTTTGAGACCAACCTGGGCTACAAAGTGAGTTTAAGGCTAGCCTGAACTGCATAATGAGACCCTGTCTCAAAAAATAGGGCTGGCGATTTAGCTCAGTGACCTAAGCACCTGCCTGGCAGGCACGAGGTTGTGAGTTCGATCCCCAATACCAAAAAAAAAAAAAAAAAAAAAAAATGTGGTATACAAAAAACACATTAACTTGAAAGGAAATCATGGCTTGAAAGTCAAAGGAGAGAAAACAATGAGACAAGGAGCCAGAAAAAAGCAGGGGTAGCTTACCCATCAACTGCAGAATGAATAAGAAAGATATGGCATTTTTATACAATGGAAATCTATTCAGTTACAAAAAAGGACAATCACAAAGCTCTTGTAGGTAAGTGGATGCAACTTGTGATCATGCTCTTGGGTGAAATGGTTTGGACACACACAGGTGAACATCATGTTGTCTCCCTGCTAAAAAAACTGAAGGAGTTAGTGGGATCCAAAATGTACAATAGATATTGCGAAAGTGAAAGGAAAGAAAACCTCTAGAAAGGAAGGTGGCAGCCATTGTTAATTTCCTATTATTTTGTTTTAAAGTCCTGTATCATTTTCACTGTTCTGTTTTGATTGGTCTTACTCTGTTTTGTTTGGTTTGATTTCATAATCTGATGGCACGGGCACCTATTTTGAAGATAACAAAATATATTATGGTAGCCACTGTTGATTTCCTATTAACTTCTTTTGAAATCCTGTATCACTTTCACCATTTTGTTTTGATTGATTTTATTCTGTTCTGTTTTATTTGACTTCATCAGGTTTGATGGTATAGGCAGCTATTTTGAAGATAACAAGAGGCATGATGGCAACCATTGTTGATTTCCTATTATCTTGTTTTGAAATCCTGTATCACTTTCACTTTCATTTTGATTGGCTTTATTCTATTTTATTTTGTTTGGTTTTATTCAAGAAAATTAAAAAAAATCTGTGTTAAAATTTGGTTATATGAGAAAGATGCTATTGTGAATGGGCAGGACAAGAAATGTCCTATGATCCCATAATTCAGTGCTGATAATATGGAGTTCACCCAATCGCTGGGATACATAAGCCCTGTTAAATGGAAAAAAATAAGTAAAATGTCTGGTTTTTCCTTCAGCACCCTTGCATACATACAGTAGTTCCCTTATCCCTAGGGATTATTGTTCCAAGATCCCAATGAATGCCTGAAACCAGAGATAGTATTGATCCATAAATACACTATTTTTCTTTATACAGACATATCTATGATAACATACTTTTAAGAACATGCCGTGCTATGATTCTCAGCAGGATTTCTGGGTAGAATTATGGGCCATAAATTTCAAATTAAATTCAACCTATTCTTCTAGTAATAAGATATCTTGGTTACTTATCTCATTGCTGAGACAAAATACTTGACAACCAAAATTAAGGAAAGAAAGGTTTATTTGGCTCACAGTTTGTGCAGGTTTCAGTCCTAATCAGCTGGTTCCAAGGCAGAGTGGTGTGGCAGAGGAGCAACAGTTCATGGTGGCCAGAAGACATGCAAAAGCAGCAAGCGCAAAAGGGGAGGAGAGCAGAGAAAATACTTTCTATCCCTTATATTGCATGTAGGCTAGCCACCCTAGGGTGGTGTAGTATCAGACCCATAGTCTGAGCATTGGACCATGAATCAATAACAAATTCTAGAAGTCTGCCTCCATGACTGCATGAGACTTTGGGAGGACATATAGACACAAGCAATAGCACAAGATACTTATGGAAGTGGTGCTTAATGATATATTTAGAATCTTTGCATAAGGCACAGGAAAAAGACCAAATCAAGATCTGTCAACATGTTTCAGTTGATGCCTTTATCCTGTAGCTAAGCAAGGTCATAGGCAATTGGGTAGAAAAGGTAAAGTCCCTGAATGATATAGCCACATAAAACCTGGGATTAAGGCAAAGGGAGAACAAAATGGGGTACACCCAAACTCCCCAAATCTTAAAAGTTCATAGAGCACAGTACAATGGTATTTCTCTGGGGGATGCTATCTATCTAGGACAAAATTCCTTGTCACAGCACTGCTTTTCATTACATAAGTCCTTAAAATCTTTTTTTTTTTTTTTTTTTTTTTTTTTTTTGCGGCACCGAGGATCGAACTCACAGCTTCACACCTGCCAGACAGGCGCTTACGACCCTGAGACAAACTCCCGGCCCTAGTTTTTTGAGGTAGGGTCGCACTATATAGCTCAGGCCGGCCTTGTGCTCGCATTGTAGCCCAAGCTGGCCTCGAACTCACAATGCTCCTCCTACCTCAGCCTCCCGAGTGCTGGGATTAAAGGCATGTGCCACCACGCCCGGCTTTAAAATGTTTTTTTAAAATTGTTTTTATCCCCGTGCCTCAGTTTCCCAAGGGCAGAGAAGTCCTTAAATTCTTGGAAACGGAAGATGTTTCCTTCTTTTGAACCCTCAGAAGAAAGGACCTGAAGTAATTATGTCTCCTATAGGTTAGAATTTTCAGAAAATAAGAAAGTTCTAGAGCTTTTAAGAGGATTAGAGTCCTTGGTAAGTTCATGAATCTGACTGTTCCACTTCTCAACATGTGTTAAGCTGTGTAAATTTCAACTTGAGAAAGATCTATCTTCGTGACCTTTTTCAAAGAATGCTAATTATTACATTGAGGAATGCCTGCAAGGCATGTGGGAAGGCAGAAGGCTCATTCTGCCTTCAGGGCTGTCTCTTCTCCCCACTCATCTGGGAAGGTAGTCCTGACAGGAGCTGTTTCCAGAGAGCACTCAGTGTTGTCCTGGTTGCATCCCAGTTCTTGCTGAATGCCCTGCTGCCCTGTTGGTGCACACATCTTTCCCTTGTTCTTTGTCACCAAATGAGTGTTCTTAGCTCTCTGTTCAAACTAAGTGCTGCTAAATCACTCTTTCTCCCACTCAGGAAGGCATGGGAGCTGAGGTGGCTAGCAAGGGACACAGGAACTCCAAACTCTGGTTTCAAAGACACCTACTAAAGGTGTGGTTCTTGCAGTTATATTAGGAATTAATGCTAAATGAGAAAAATGGATAGAACATCCATATTCTTCCTTCTTGGTCCAAAGCCACATGAAGGCACAGACAAGGCTGTACTGAAGACATGCTGACACTTTATTTGCATAACATTAGGAAGGAGGTAGCCAGAGTACTTTCAGGCTTTGCATCTGTAATTAGCACAAGTAATTATCTTTTCCTTGAGTAGTAGATTTTCATTCCCAGGACAAAAAGTACACATTGCCCTGTGTGTCTCCCACAGCAAGCTGCAGGGTGGAGTCTGGTCCCAGCCATGGGTGCAGGCAGCTCACTGCCCCTTCGCATCGGAACAGGCCACGCTGAAACAGGAACAAAAATGGGGGAGGTGAGGGAAAGATACACACCCAGGGTCGCCTTAGTAACTTACTTTTTCTCTCTCAAAAACAAATGCATTTTATGTACAAGTAGGTATGTCACTGCAAAAGGAATTAAAGGAAATGGAATTTTGATGCTGTACCTTTTCTTACCCAAGTAAATTCTCTTGTAACATCCCTTAGTCCCTTCTTGCATGTGGGACCTACCCACTCACACACCCTCGTACCCACACACACTTACCAGCTGCATGCTGGGTCTTGCCCACAGTTTAACATCTCTGTCCTTCGAACCTGTCACCAACAACTCAGGCAGCACATGGAGGGCTGTGACAGAGTCAGAATGAATCTGAGAGAGGAGGAGGAGGGTGTCATGCTGATGCTCAGGAAAGCAGCGCTGAAGTCTGCTGTGTCTGCTTACAGCCTCCTCCCCTACCTTTGTGACTCCTCCTTCTAACTCACCTTTCTACACTGCTGCATCTTTAACTCTGTCCTCGACCAGTTGACCACACTGATACATGATGAGTCTGTCCCTGAAGCCTGGTCTTCAGGTGCTTCTGTCTGCCAGATGTTATCTGTGGTCCGTTCTCCTTCAGGGGTGCATCCAGCCAGGGTCCACAGCACTCCATCAGAGCTGGCACACAGGAATGAGGACTCTGCCATTGTGAGGGCAGAATCAGAACCATGTCTTGTGCCTTCCAGGATCCGCCTGCCTGCCCTAGGTTATCTCAGGGTCCCTCTTGTCTTCCCATCCTGCTCACCAGATTCAGGTTTGGCTTGAGTCATCAATACTGAGGTCCCACTAGGATTCTCTAAATCTGTGTAAAACTCCATTCTCTCTTCAAACTCTCCTGTTTCCTTTTGCTTCTGTGAAAGGACAGGTAACACTGATTAGCCTGCCCACAGCACACAACTCTGCCTGGTGGAGCAACAGTGCTCTGTTCTAGGATGATCAGAACTTTCTAAAACCAAACTATAACATCAACAAGGTACAACACAACATGGTTAAATGTCTAGTTCATGGGAGTTTTACATGTTTACCCACCCCATCACCCTAGGTCTATAGATGTAGAATGCTTCTATCACCCCAAAAGTTGCCCCTTCCTAGTCAATACAAGGCCACCCCCAGAGGTAACAATACTCTGACTTATGTCAGTATGAATTAATCCTGCTTATTCTTAAGTTTCATTTACATGTCATTATATAGTATGGACTCCTTTGTGTCTGCCTTCTTTGCCCAGAATAATGCCTATGAAATAAGTCTGTGTTGTTCCTTTCATTGATATTCAGTATCACATTTTTCCCCACCATGTACTATCCCATTGTATACATATACCACAAGTTATCTACACTCTTCCTATTTATAAACATTTAGGTTGTTTTGGCCTTAATGAACAGCACTGCTACAGACATTCTTGTACTTAACTTTTGGAGAACGTGTGCACTTATTTCATGTAGGTGTGTAATTACGAATGGAATTACTGGGTCATTGATAGGCTTTGAGAATAACTGTAACTGGGATTAGGTCAGGGTTTAATAAGTTTTCAGTGGACTTGAACATCTAACTTTGGCATGAACAGTCAGTAAGTGCTGCACGCCTATGATGTAAGTGATAAACATCATGACAGGGACAAAGTTGCAGTCCTTGCCCTTAAGATGCTAATACAGTGACAAGACAAAAAGAGAAATGCAAAATGTAATTAGAAAAAAAAGAAAAAGAAAAATACAATTAGGAAAACTTTTAGGTTTCTGATTTCCCATGATTTTCTTGAATAGTAGAACCCTTTTCATTGACAATGAAATCTTACATGGAAAACCAGTAATTCACACCCTAAAGTAAAGCTGCCCCACGGAAGAAGGATACGGAAGAAGGACAAGGGAATGTGGACCCAACTGCCTTTCCTTCCCTTTCTCCTCTGTCATGTATCCCAATATATAAAAACACTGGTTCTTGATAAATGTGTATCACATACCTCAACAGGACTTACCAAGAAATAAAGACATCTAGGGTATCTTGGGTGCAGGAAGAACACACCATACTCCTTGTGAGTGGACAATAGTATAGGATGAATTCCAAGCTTGTCCCTGGTGTATACGAAAGTACGAGGATGAGCCAGACCACCCGTATTTAGGATTCCAGTATTTCTTCTAAGTTAAACTCAGGTCACCACTAAACCACTCCTTTTTTTCCAAAGCTAAGGAGGAATAAATGTTAAGCATCTTACGTAATTACAGATGGAGCATTCCCAGGTGTCATTTGTAGTACTTCTAAATCCTCATTGACCAAGATGAGAGAAAGACCATCAGGGGCCAGTTCCAGACTTGTCAGGACCCCAACTTCTTGCAGAACTTGGTTCAGGTGAAGACTACAGCTCAAAAAATGGACAAAGAAAGATCTCACTTTAGTCAGCTTCCCTCGGGCTCCATAGCTCCCCATGCATCTCTCACACATGAAGTACAAAGCAAAATGCCTTCCCACATAACCTGTTCATTTTCCTTTTGATGCTGCCAAGGATCAAACTCAGGGCCCTAGTATGCGAGACCAGCCCCCATTTTCCTTTCATCACTATTACTATTCATCATCCCCTCCCCGTCCTTGCTCAAACTGGGAACCAAGAGCACTCTTATCTTTTCCTTCCATTCCTAACTGCAGCTGATCAATAAGCTCTGTGGGTTCTACCTGCAATGCATTCATGTATCAGTGTCCTTCCTCTCATTTTCAGGGCCTGCAGTGTGTCTTCCCTGGGCTACAACACCAGCTGTGAAAGGTCTCCCTCCCTTGGATCACAGCTACTATCCTGTTGGGGACCAGGAACTGCACATTGACATAGGATCTGTCCTAGGCACTCCTTGCCCTGCCTGTCTTGTGGGCAGTTTTGGAATGTGGAAATCACCTTCCTCTAGATCAATGAGTTTAGCGCCCAGGTGTGGGGATGGATCTTGGCTTGTGCCCCTGCCCACTGTCCCACTGCCTCTGTGCTGTTCCAGGAAAAGCACCCTATCCCCTCCTCTGCTACACTGGCTCATTAAATAGTAGCTAGCTGGAGATTTGGGGCCCTTTGTTCCTAGAGAGCAACTGGTGGTCCCAGACCCCTGCTATGCACCCTCTACTTTGTCTCTCACCCTTTCTTTCCTTTCCCCATATGCGCCACAAATCAGGCAGCAGACTGGAACCCACTGTAGGGGTTCCCGATAACTGACATTGTTGGAAGGGTCTTTAATAACTGGTGGCACCACATACTGAAATCCTGGTGGAAGATTTAGTCTCCCACATGGCAATGTAGCACATAGATGAAAAAAGACGGAGAGATCTGCAGTGGAAAGGGCTCTGGGATGACCCAATGCTCTCGGTGGAACAAAGGGCCAAGAGTCCACATGCCCAAGGGTTTTACTGGTACCAATCAGGGACGTGGGTGGAGGTCAGGGCAGAGTGCACAGGAAGAGAAGCCTGGCAGGCATGGCTGTGAGGGGACAGAGCACTCTTGCACCAAGCATAGGGGCTCCCCAAATAGTGACACAGGAGATAATCTGATGTATACAAGGCTGGCACCTTTAATATCAGGAAGGTATAATTCTTTTTGAGTCCAATGGGCATAGCAGAGACGTCATCTCACGTCTTAGCCCTGGACTCTCACAGGCTCTTGCTTGAGCCTCCATTCTGGCCATCAGCAGGGGGGCTGCTCTCATCCCTGTGTGGCTGCTTTGCTGTTCTGAAACTCAGTGGCGTACTTGTCAGACTCAGTCCCATTCTTCTGGCCAATTATGTGAACATCTACTTCAATATGGCCAGCTCTGTACATCTCAATGGACAGGGTTAAAGAAAAGGACAGGGCAAGATGGAGGCATGGGGCTTCATTTCTCAGGGGAGCGTGGCTTGGTGGTCTCCCACACGATCCATCTTTCTTCAACACGCCCACCAGTTTCCTCTTACTGAAGTTCTTTGTTTAAATATTTATTTATTTACTTATTTATTTTTCTGAGACAGGGTTTTGCTATGTATCCCAGGCTGGCCTCAAACTCACAGAGATGCTCCTGCCTCATCCTGAGTGCTGCCATTACAGACATGCTCCATTCTGTAGTGTCTCTCACTAAAGTTCTGATCCTCTGGATTTGGCAGAGTTATTCAGAGGCAGACTGGGTGCTTATTATCATTTGTGAGGCCACGGGTTTAACCAATCCCAGTACCAAAAAAAAAAAAAAAAGCAAGAAAAAAATCAACATCAAATGTATTAAAAGAAATTTTTTCTTTCCTTTTTTTGTTTTGTTTTTTGGAGACAGGGTGACCTCTATAATTCAGCCTAGCCGTGAATTCACTATGTAGTTCAGGATGTTCTTGAACTCATGGTGTATCTTCCTGTCTCGGCCTCCCTAGTACTGGGATTACATCATGTGCCACCTGTGTATTAAAGTCTTAGTACTGTGCCTTCTACAGATTGGCCTCAGTTTATCTTTC
>RJWM01046765.1:0-12194 GCA_004363535.1 Dasyprocta punctata
TTCTCTTTGTGTCTTATATTGTTCATTCAAAGTTTCCATCATTTCCTTATGTTCTTCTATTTTTTATCTTGCTCTTCTTTAGATACACACAACATTTCTTTCATAATGATTGCCATTTCATTTTTTAGCTGAGAGATTATTTCTGATGTGAGTCTCTCTATAGCTTCATGGAGCTGTTTCTTACTGCATTTGCTATCATTTCAGAAAGTTCAGTTGTGTGATTCCCAGTGTCTTCCATTTCAGTGTCTCTTGGGTTTGTTCTCAGTGGGCTGGGCTATTGAGACTGCCTCTTGTCTTTGTTTTGTCATTTTCTTCTGGGACCTGTGTGGCTCTGTGTCTTGCAAGGCTGACCAGCATTCCCCTGGTGGGTTGCTCTGAGTCGTGGGGCTGGGTAGAGCTGGATCTTCTGTGTAGCTAGTGAGGGCGCACTCCTGGAGTGTGCTGCTGAAGCCTCCGCCTTACTGGATGGGGGCCTAGACCTCCTGGACCCAGACAGCTAGTCAAAGCGTACCCCAGAGTGTGGTGCCACCTGGACCCTGCAACTGGCTGCAAGTGGTTCAGAGCCTCTGGAGTGCCAGGAAAGCTTGGGTGAGTCCCAGGCCTACAGTGCCAGGGCCTATGTTCTGGCTGGGTGGGCCTGCAACCTCTAGGATCTGCTGCACCAACCGCTCCACTGAGCAATGGAGCTCGAGCCCTGAGCTCTGATGGGCAGAGCCCAAGCTCTCTGAAGCCCTGCAGCTACACTGGCCAGTCCCCTATGAGCAGCTCTGGGGACCTGGGCTGGGTTGGCCTCAGTACCTCTGTGTCCTGCAAGGCTGACCTGGTGTTCCCCTGGTGGGTTGTGCTGAGTCGCGGGACCGGGTAAAGCTGGATCCTGTGCACAGCTAGTGAGGGCACACTCCCGGACTGTGCTGGTGGAGCCTCTGCCTTACTGGGTGGGGGCTGAGACCTCCCGGACCCAGGCAGCTAGGTGGAGCATACCCCAGAGTGTGGCACCACCTGGACCCTGAGTCTGGCTGCAAGGAATTCAGAGCCTCTAGAGTGCCAGGCAAGCCTGGGTGAGTCCCAGGCCTACAGTGCCAGGGCCTTGCTCCTGCCTGGGTGGGCTGCAACCAATTCTGCTAATCTAAATTAGGAAACTTTTCACCAGCTTGAATCTTTTTTGTAATATTTTTGTGTTTCATTTTTTATTGGTATGTGTTTGTAGCCCATAATGTTTACATTCCTTGGGGGAAGTTTCTACTTGTACGTGATACATCTCAATTCATTTTTTCACCTTCTTTCCTTTTCTTCCCTCCTCCTCCACCCATCTCTTGATGGCCTTCTTTTTTTTTTACTTACATGTTTGCAATATGTAATATTTTACATTCCTTGTGCAGAATTGGTATAAGTACATAAAACATTTTAATTCCTTTTTTCATCCCCATTTCTTCCCCTCCTTCTCCCTTCCACCCATCTCTTGCTCCTTTTCCTTTATTTTTGTACATATTTGCAGTGCACAATCTTTACAATCTTTGGGGTTAGTTGATATACATATATGGCATAAATGATTTTAATCTTAAAAATGGGAACATGATCATGAGTCTTAAATGAGGAAAAAATAACAGAAAAGAAAGGAAAAAAGTTGCTTTATCATTTACATTCCAGGGTTTTCAAAAAACCTCTTCTCAATGTGCCAATTGGTTTTCTTATTCTTGACTACCACAAAGACACAATGGGCTCAAGAAGAGACAACTGAAATGGAAGATTTTCTACAGCACTGAAAATGTACAGTGATTCATTATCTGTTAGAAATGCAGTAGGATGACATTTCATAAAGACAACAAGATGAACTGCAGAATATAGAATTTATTTAAATTTTGGACTATGCACAGTCACCTAGTATTTCTGGGAGAAGTTTCTTTGAAAGAGTTACTTGACAGGCACACAGCAGTGAAGCAGATATTAATAAGTAGCAGCATATGGATATAAGGAAGTAACAGCTAAATGGTAGAGAGTTATGAGTTTTGCTAAGATAATAGGTACTCTGGGTGCATTGCCAAGACATTTAAAATTTTTTTTTTCAAATGTATTCGAGCAAAGTGGTTTCATAATTAAGGTAAAAATATTTAATTTCAGAGTACTTACATAATAAGCATGATGCAATTATACTTACTTTTCTATAGAAATTTACAAGCTAGAGTGACACATAAGGAATTAAAATTTGTATTTCAGCTTGTAGGTATTATAATGAGCATTTAAAAAAGCAATCAATAAAAGTATTTCCTGTAGGAAGTGGAGAAGTGTAAGTACAATGTAGATATCGTGTCCCTATTAAAATTTCAATAAATAGGATATTTCTTTTCTTAGTGTACAGATAAAAGAGGAGGTAAAAAAACAAACAAACAAAAAACCTTTCATTTTCCCCAAATGATATAAAATATTTATGTGGTTCTGGGAAAACAGCAGATCAGTAAACAGCAGCAAATCAGCCTCTCTGAGAATTGAAATCTAGATACTTGACTTTAACAATTTGGGGAAGAAAAGATGAAGGGAGGTGGATCTCCAGGATGCAGAAAATATCTGAAGGGAGAATTGAAGCCCACAGGGAAAGTGAAGAGACAGACAAATTACACTTTTTCCCTGATTCCCAGTTTGCAGTGTGAGAGAAGAGGCTTGAACCTACAGAGACATAGTGAAGGTAGATGACTCCAGAGATCTACATGTCTGAGTACAAAGACTTTCACAGAGATAAGCACAAGTAGAACCCAGAAGTTGATGCTGTGAAATCCATCAGTTAGCAAGTGACTCCAATCCAAGCTTCCCCTGCAGGGTGTGCTTGGCCAGATGCCATTTTAGGGAGGGGCCAACTGAACCTGGGACTCAGGGTAGCCATGTGTTAGTATACTCTCTGGGCTCCCAGTGACTGGGTGAAATACAACCACAGGAAACATCCAGGGTCAGGAAGCTGAGGTCAGGCCACCAACAGATACCCAGAGTGTTGTAGGTTTAACAACTCAGACACCAATCCCAAAACCAGAGGCCAGGATCAGCCTGAATACCTCTGGAGTTGAAAGCGCCAGAACTGGTATCTCACCCTATTCCTGTCACAGCCCCTTTGGGTTCATTCAACATGGATCTGGACTCTGTCTGCCACCTTTGTCTACCAGTGAGAGCAGAGACATGCCCTGAATTGGACGCTACCACAAAACTGTAGACCTCAAGGTTGAAATCACAGAGAAAACATTTTTTCTCTTGTTTTTTTTTTCTTTTTCTTGATTGTTTTTGTTTTTGCATGATTGTTTTTAATTGTTTTTAGGGTTATTTTGTTTTTCATAGCTCTAGCTTTTGTTTTTTCTTCCTTCTTTCCCTGTTGTCTTCTTCACTAATTTTACAAACGTGGTTCATCCTCTTTTGTCATTTAGTTTTTCCCCTGATCTCTTTCTCTTAATTTGTGTCTCAATTTTTTCCTCTTATCCCTTTTAAATTTTCTTCCATGAGGGCAAAATAACTTTATTGAGGGGATATTTAGTGTATATAACTTTCTGATTTGTTTTAGGTTTTGTTATATAAATATAAATCTTGTACCTATGGTTAGGGGTGGCAAATTAACAGTTACTGGTTTGTCATCTTCTAGACTGTGCTTGCTGCTATTGTTACTACTGATTGTACTATTTTAGTTAGTTGATATAGTTCTTGTGAACAGTTGTTCTTTCTTGTATGGCAATACTGAGATCAACTGGTGGTCATAAAAGATACTATAATTTGGTACTAAAAAAGTGGATGCTAGACCAAATAGGCAGCCTAATAAATTGAAAAGGCATTATCTTAGGGGCAGACTCAAAAGCCAAAAGCCAGCTACACTTAGAAGACATTTCTGAACATTAGTCATTGTAGTCATCCCCTAATGAGGTCTTAATACTAATAATAAAGCTACCTACCATAATCAATTTTACAAGAATCAATGCAGAAAACAAATTTTTTTTAAAAAGTAGAAAATGAGAAGACATGGAAGCAAAATGCAAGCCAGACTTCCATATTGCTCAAGGCAAATTCAGAAGGCACTGAGGTAGAAGAAATTAAGACCCATCAGCTGAACTTTCTGAAATGGTAGCAGTGAATGTAACAAAGCAGAAGAATGAGGCTCTAGAAAAAAATCAGAAATAATTTCACAGATAACAAAAGAGACAATGACCATAATGAAAGACATGGTTAGTGAATGTAGGGTGGACATAGATAACAAAATTGAGGCACTTGGGAAAGTGATAGAAACCATCAATGCCCAATTTAGGAAAGAACTGGATTCTATGAAATAGATGCAAACTGATATGCAGGAGATTAAAAATTCTACTGAGAGTACATGAAGCAGAATCAAATGATGTAAGGACAGAATATCATACCTAGGAAATGGGTTTGCAGTTAGTGATAACCAAATGAAAGAATTTTTTAAAATACCCATTTTTTAAAATCCAAATGCTTCTATACAATGCAAAGAAGGATAACATAAAATTGATAAGAGTCAATGAAAAATCAGAAGATAGCATAAGGGACATAAAAAGCCTGTCCGCAGAATTAATGGCAGAAATTTTTCCAAACATCATTATTTTCCTCTCATTGCTGGGACAAAATACCCAGTGCCCAAAATTAAGAAAGGAAAAGTTTATTTAGTTCACAGCTTGTGAAGGTTTCAGCCCATAATCAGCTAGCTCCTGGCATGGCACAGGTTGCTCCCGGCATGGCATAGGTTGAACAGCTAGCTCCTAGCATGGCACAGGTTGAACAGTTCAAGACAGCAGAAAACACCAAAACCAACAAGAGAAAAGGGGGAAGAGTAAACCTCTTTTCCTCCCTTATATTGTAAGCAGACTACCCCCACCCCCAGCGTGAGTGTAGTATTCACACTATCTCCATGCCCTCCTCCTGCACAGGATGAGTATGTTTACAAAGTGAGGACCCTGGCCCCCTACTGAATTGCTTTGTTAAACTTCTAAACTTTTAAAATTGATGCAATGTATCAATGATTACACATGGAAAAAGAATTTGATATACTGATAAGTACTGCATACAGAATTCTATTTAGCCATGATCAGAAGAAAACTACACCAAGTCATGTGATAGTTAAAATTCCAGATACTCAACACAAAAACATAATATTTAAAGCTATTAGAGAAAAGAAACAAATTATCTGTAAAGGAAAGTGCATCTAAGTCACAAAAGACTTCTCGACACAAATCCTTAAGTCAAGGGTAAACTATTTCAAGCCCTAAAAGAAAACAACCTCCAACCCAGATTAATGAACCTCACAAAACTAAATTTCAAAATTGAAGGAAAGATAAGATACTTCTATGACAAAGAACACCTGAAGAAATTCGTGGCCACCAGATCAGCTCTCCAAAATGTTTTGAAGGTTGTTCTAGAAAAAGTAACAAAGGCAACAACTCCATGAACCCCAACGGAATGAATCCACCAGGGAAAGCAAGCAATTAAACAGAGAAGGAAAAAAAGGGAGCAAACAACAGGAAAATAGTATGACCAGGATAAATCAATACTTATCAGTTGTAATCAATGGTAATGGTCTCAATTCACCAATTAAAAGAAACAGATTGGCAAAGTGGATCAAGAAATAAGATCTGATAATATGTTACATACAAGAAACACATTTAACTCATAAAACACATTCATAGACTGAAAGTGAATGGATGGAAAATGATACTCCATGTAACAGGGACTCCAAAAAAAAAATAATAAACATAGCCATTCTATTTGCAGACAAAGTGCATTTCAAGCCAAGGCTAATTAAGAGAGATAAAAAGGACACCACATCCTTATAAAGAGAAAACCCAAAAGGAAAAGATAAAAATCATTAACATATATACACCAAATATCAGAGCAGTGAACTATCTAAAATAAACATTAATGGATGTGAAAAATCAAATAAGCACTAGTACAAGGTAATGGGTGACCTCAATATCCCACTGTCACAACTCAACTTAAACTAGACAAAAAAATCAACAAAGAAATAATGGAACTGAAGCAAATCTTTGAGGAAAGGGACTTAGTAGATATCTTCTGAGTGCTCCACCTGGCAACAACAGAATACACATTCTTCTCAGCTGCACATTGTGCTTTCTCCAGAGTAGACCACATGCTAACTCATAGAACATGATTAAGTAAGGAAGTGATAAAGTAATGAAGTGAAATTATCCCATGCATAATACCAGATCATAGTGCAACAAAATTGGGAATCAGTAGAAAAAGAAACCACAAACATAAACATATGGTAGTTAAATAACATGCTCATCAGCAACTGATTGGTCAGAGGTAAAATTAAAGAAGAAATTAGACAGCTTCTACCATTAAATGACAATGCCAATACAACATACTGGAACTAAGGGGACACAATGAAAGCAGTCCTAAGAGGGAGATTTATAGTGATGATTTCTCACATCAGAAAAACAGAACAAGCTCAAGTAAATAATCTAATATTGAACCTAAAGCTTCTAGAAAAAGAAGAGCAAGTTAAACCAAAATGGCATATGAAAGAGGAAGTTATAAAGATCAGAGCAAAAACTAATGCAATTGAGACTAAGAAAACAATACGAAGAATGAATAAACTAAGGGCTTATTCTTTGAAAGATTAAAATAGACAAACCCTTAGCCAATCTTGTCAAAAAAGGAAAGAAATCACTCAAATTCATGCAATCAGCAATTAAAAGGGTGAAACCACAATGAATCCTGCAGAAATTCAGATCATCACTACCTGCTTCAGGAGCCCATACTGTAGTAAGACGGAAAACACAGAAGAAATGCACAGAATCTTAGATACATAAAAATCACCAAAGTTTATCACAAAGATATAAAAATTCTAAATGACCCATTATCAGTCAAAGGAAATTGAACAAGTAATTAAAAGGTTACAACAAAGAAAAGCCCAGGTCCTGACTAATTCACTGCTGAATTCCACAAGAAATTTGGAAGAAATACAATGCCACTACTCCTCAAAATCTTTAATGAGATTGAAAAGGAAGCAATATTCCCAAACTGATCCATGAAAGCAAGCATTTCCCTGATACCAAAGCCAGAGAATATTTCAACCAATAAAGAAAACTACAGGCTAAGTCCCTTAATGAACACTGATGCAAAAATCTTCCAAAAGGTACTGGCACACAGACTTCAACAAATCATCAAGATTATACACTACAAGCAAGTAGGTTTCATCCAAAGGATGCAGGGATGTTTCAATGCACACAGGTCAAAAGGTAATACACCACATTGACAGAACTAAGGATGAAAACTACATGACCATTTCAGTAGATGCAGAAAAAGTGTTTGACAAACTTAAACAGCAACACCCATTCACGATTAAAAAAAAAAAAAAAAGACCTACCAAAAATTGGGATGAAAGATCTCTGTCTCAATCTGATAAAAGACAACTATGACAAACCAAGAGCCAACATCATACTAAATGGTCAAAAACTGAAAGCTTTCTCTAAAATGAGGCACAAGTTAAGGAGGTACACTATCACCACTCCTATTCAATATATTCTGGAAATGTTAGCTGGAACAATTAGACAAGAGAAAGAAATATAAGAAATAAAGATAGCAAAGGAAGAAATTAAATTATCATTATTGGCAGATAGCATGATACTATACATAGAAGACCCTAAACATCCCTCCAAAGATGCCAAGGTTTAATAACCAAATTTATTGGGTAGCAGAATACAAAGCAGGCAAAAATCAAAAACATTCCTGTACATGAATAAAAAAAACTCACTGACAGAGAAATTAATGGAACCACATCTTTCACAATAGCATCAAGAAAAAAATGAAATACCTAGGTACAAATCTAACAAAGGAAGTAAAAAAAATTGCATTGAAAATTACAATTCTCTAAAATAGGAAATTGAAAAGGATATCATAAAATAGAAAGATAACCCTTGTTCTTGGATAGGGAGGACACATATAGTAAAAATGCCTATAATTCTAAAACTACAATACAGATTTAACGTCATCTTGATCAAAATTCCAATAGCATACCTCACAGAATGAGAGAAAGCAATCCTAAAATTCATTTGGATCCAGATTAGAACTAGAATAGCAAAGCAATTCTGGGCAACAAAAGACAAAGCAGAAGGCATCACAACTCAAAGCTTGAAATTATGCTGCTAAACTCTCATGATAAAAACAGATAGGTACTAGGAAAAAAAAAGACCCAAGGATAAATGGAACAGAAAAGAAAATGTGGAAACAACTCCACTCAACTCATCTTCACTGGAAGAAAGATAGCCTCTTTAATAAATGGTGCTGAGAAAACTGACTTTCTACATGCAAACATAAAATCTAGACCCATATATCTCAGCAGGCACTAAACTAAAATCAAAAAGATCAAAGACCTAAATATTAAAACAGAAACACTTAATCTGCTGGAAGATAAAATAGGTGAAACTCTTCAAGACAGAGGTGTAGGTAATATTTTATAAAGAAAACCCTGATTACACAGGAAATGTTACAAAGAAACAATTGGGATCTCACTATATCAAAAAAAACTTTTGAGAACTTTCTTTTGCTTTCTTTATTACAATATCTTTTGTACATTTTTGATCTACTTACTCTTATTTTTTTAATTATTATTTATTTTTTACACTAGGGAGACAATACGATATTTACAAATATGAGTTTGATTTATTTCACTTATGAGTATAGTCTTGAGTTGCCTCCATTTACCTATAAAAGCCTCAAGATTATCTTCTTTATAGCTGAGTAATACTCCATTGTATAAAAATACCATTCTGCGGTTGATGAGCATTTTGGTTGTTTCCAACATTTAGCTATTACAAATTGTGCTGCTATAAACTTGGGTGCACATATATTGCTGTGACATGATACTTTCAATTCTTCTGGGAAAATACCCAGAAGGGGAATAGTTAGATTGAAGGAGATTTCCAATCCTATATTTTTGAGGAATCTCCATATTGATTTCCACAGTGGTCAAACCAGTCTACATTCCCACCAACAGTGGAGAGGGCACCTTTTTATCCACAGCCCTGCCAACATTTGTTATCAGTTGATTTCTTGATAGCAGCCATTCTCTCTGGAGTGAGATGGAATCTCAGTGTTGTTTTAATTTGCATTTCTCGAATGACCAGCCATGTTGAGCACTTCTTCATGTATTTATTTGCCGTTTGTATTTCTTCATCTGAGAAGTGTGTGTTCATCTCAGATGCCCATTTTTGGATTGGGTCTTTGAATTGGGGAAGCCCGATGATTTTCAATTCTTCGTATGTTCTAGATATAAGTCCTTTGTCTGAGGGACAGTTGGCTAGAATTCTTTCCCAGTTTGTGGGCTTTCTTTTCACTTTATTTGTGATTTCTTTTGAAGTGCAAAAGCTTTTTAATAAAATGAGAACCCAGTTGTTGATTCTTTGAAGTACTTCCAGTGCAGTTTGCATTTTGTTCATGAACTCTTTGCCTACCCCTATATCTTCAAGATTTTTGCCTACTATGTTTTCTAGTAAATCTAGTGTTTCCCTTCTAATATTTAGATCTTTGACCCATTTTGACTTTAGTTTAGTGCATGGTGATAGACATGGGTCTAGTTTCATTCCTTGGCATGTGGAAAGCCAATTTTTCCAGCACCATTTATTAAAGAGGCTTCCTTTCTTCCAGTGAACATGTTTAGCCCCTTTGTCAAATATAAGTTGGCTGAGTGTCTTTTTAGCTGTATTTGCATCTTCTAATCTGTTCCATTGATCCTCAGGTCTATTTTTTTTTGCCAGTACCATGCTAATTTTATCACTGTAGCTTTGTAGTATAATTTCAAGTCAGGGATTGAGATACCTCCTGCCTTGCTTTTGTTGCCTAGAATTGGCTTTGCTATTTTAGCTCTCTTTTGGTTCCAGATGAATTTTAGGAGTGTTTTCTCTAGATCTGCAAGGGATGTTAATGGAATTTTGATTGGGATTGCATTAAATCTGTATAACAGTTTTGGAGGTATGGCCATTTTCACAATGTTGGTTCTCTCTAACCAAGAGCAAGAGATATCTTTCCATTTTCTAACATCCTCTTCAGTCTCCTTTTTGAGAGTACTATAATTTTTAGCATATAGGTCTTTTATGTTCTTTGTTAGGTTGATTCCTAAGTATTTCATTTTTTTTGGATGCTGTTGTAAAAGGTGTTGTTTCCATAATTTCTCTCTCAGTGAGTTTCTTGTTTGTGTACAGGAATGCTATTGATTTTTGAGTGTTGACTTTGTATCAAGTTACACTGCTAAATTTGTTTATTAACTCTAGTAGCCTTTTAAAGGAGTTTTTAGGGTCTTCTATGTAGAGTATCATGTCATCTGCAAATACTGATAATTTAACTGCTTCCTTTCCTATCCTTATTCCTTTTATTTCTCTCTCTTGTCTGATTGCTCTGGCTAATGTTTCCACAACTATGTTAAATAGGAGTGGTGACAGTGGGCAACCTTGTCTTGTTCCTGATTTTGGAGTGGAAGCTTTCCGTTTTTGTCCATTTAGTATAATGTTGGCTGTTGGTTTGTCATAGATGGCTTTTATCAGATTGAGGTACATACCATCTATTCCAATTTTCTGTAAGGTTTTTATGAACAAGTGTTGGACTTTATCAAAAGTTTTTTCTGTGTCTATTGAGATGATCATGTGATTTTTGTGGTGTTTGTTTGTTTAAAAATATTTTAGTTATAACTAAATCAATAATTTTGACTATGTGGTCAGTCAGGTTGGTAACCTCAAAAAGTTCATCATGTGCCCATGTGATGAACCAAGTGATCTTAAAGGTGGTGTATGTATGTATAAGTATGCAAGTTAGATAACTATACTACTAATTCTATGTTAGTTCATTAGGAAGAATAGTTTGTGTTTTCATTCTTTGATTGTCTGATTTTTTATGTCTAGATTTCATAACTTGAACAACTACTTCTAAGATAACAACATGCAATATGTTAACTAGTATTGAATTCTTACTTTTTTAAAAATTCTGTATTACTTCTACGTTTTTTCTGTGTTGCTTTTTAAAAATTAACAAAAAACTTTTGCACAGCAAAGAAATGCACCAGCAGAGTGAAAAGACAACCTACAGAATGCAAAAAAATATTTACCAGCTATTCCTCAACAAACTAATATCTAGAATACATGAAGAACTTTAAAAAAGTCATACCCTCTGGCTTAAAGACCCAATCCAAAAATGGATATCTGAAATGAATAGACATTTCTCAGATGAAGAAGTACAAATAGCAAATAAACATACGAAAATATGTTCAATGACGCTGACCATTCAAGAAATTCAAATTAAAACAACTGAGGTTCTACTTCATTATAGAAAGAATGACTGTCATTGAGAAATCAGCCAATAATGCTGACAAGGTTGAGGGGAAAATGAAACCCTTCTCCACTGTCAGTGAGAGTTTAGATTGGTACAACCAATATAGAAATCAGTATGGATATTCTTCAAAAAACTAAAGCTAGAGGTTCCATTTGACCCAGCTCTTCTCTTTCTTGGCATCTTCCCAAAGGGACTTAAAGACATTATACCACAGTGATATGTGCACACCTATGTGTATAGCAACATAATTTATAATTGCTAAATCTTGTAAACAACCCAGATGCCCATCAACAGATGAACAGATAAAGAAAATATTCTATTTTTATACTACGGAGTACTACTGTCACAAAGAATGATAAACTTGAGACATTTTTAGGTAAATGGATGAAACTTTAGACTATATATTCAAGTGAAATAAATTGGACTGACATTTTAAAATATTGCATTGTTTCTTTTGTGTGAGAAGCCAAAAGAGTAAATAATGACCAAAATGTATGACAGATATTGGGGAGTAGGATGAAAGTGCTCCAATAGGAAAGGGAAAAATGCAGAGAGGAGGGGACAGTGACAAATGGGAAAAGGTCAAAGGGAATAGAAGGAAGAAAATGGAAACAAAACTTTTATAAATAAGGAGGAAAAGAAGGTTGGGGGATGGGTAAAAAGAACAATCAACATATATTACATTCACACACAAATTCCCTGTGATAAATGTAAGCATTTTTTGTGTTAAAGAGTACCAATAAAATCAGTTTTAAAAAAGAAAGCTTAACATACTTAAGTTGAGTAATTACACAGACACACTAAACATACACAACAAATATTTTATGTATTAGTTAGAATTAAGTTTAGTTATGACAAAACTTCACCTTCCTTTA
>RJWM01046766.1:0-12229 GCA_004363535.1 Dasyprocta punctata
CTGTTTCAAAAAACAAACAAACTCACTCAAAATGCCCTGACTTAGGGATGTTAGTGCAGACCCCAAGGTCCACCCTAGACTTCAGAAGAGCACCTTCTTGCTGTGTTAGACCACAGGTATCTGAAACCTGCAGTAAAAAACAACAGAAATTATGTATACCAGTAAAGACTGAAACATATTCCCAACTGTAACACTTTAATTCAATTAAGCAGAAAACCATATATATATATACACATATATAGTGCTAAGAGTTAACTCAATGGTATTTTATCACTAAGCTACATCTACAGATCTTTTCTACTTTTTAATTTTTGAGACAATGTCTAGCTAAGTTGCACAGCCTGTCCTCAAACTCATGATCCTCCTGCCTCAGCCTCCTGAATAGCTGGGATTACAGGTGTGCACATCTGGCTTCCAGTTTCAAGAAGAACCTCCCTCATCCAAAATTCTTGGGGCCAGATATGTTTTAGATTTTGTAGTTTTTCAGATTTTAGAATATTTGCATAGACTATACTAGTAGAGCATCCATTATCAGAAGAGATCTAAAATCTGAAATGCTTGAAAATGACAAGCATCATCATGCTCAAAAATCTTGCATTTTTGTGTTAGAGGTGCTGACCCTGTATCTGAAGTGAGATTGTCCTTGGCTCTGGATGACCAGTGGACACAAGCTCATGGCCACTGCATGCCCCTTCCTCTATGCATTGGTTCTCAGTGACCATAGGATAAAAAAACCAAAAAAACAGAAGATACAAGACCAGGTATGTAAACCCTCAAGTGCATAGGACTCTACAGGCACCAAAGTTAAATCGTATTTTTCCCTCCAATGGCCAGGACAATCTCAAATTTTGGAAACATTTAATACTAACTTTGGGAGTTTTGCAAATCTTCTCCACCTCCAGGGAACAAGTTTTTAAATTTTTCACACCCAGCACTTTTAATTTAATTTGAAAATGGCCTACTTAGCCAGATGACTCATTCTCTTCCATCAAAACCAGTTTAACAGTTGCACTGAACTAGGTGATGGACAGGCTTAGGTAGAACCCAATTCT
Organism: Dasyprocta punctata; assembly: GCA_004363535.1. NCBI lineage: Eukaryota > Metazoa > Chordata > Mammalia > Rodentia > Dasyproctidae > Dasyprocta > Dasyprocta punctata. The sequence goes on from RJWM01046766.1 coordinate 1,053, forward strand.
TAATTTTCCTGGCCAGAGAATCCAGCCACACAAAGAGGCTGTCGGTGCCATGTAGGAAAATTGAGGGATTCTTTTCGGGTATATTTAAAAACAATGTTTTCTGTAAAGCAGTCTCGGGTAGAAATATTAGAGGCTTTTATTGTGCTGTCTGAAGAACAGCCTGCTGAGTGCTAAACATCTTCATAGGATGTGGCAGCTCAGAGCCATGCCTGAGGCTGACCAGGATAAACAGAGGCCCTCCACAGATTTGTTCCTCTAGGTGGAGAAAAACCAGGACAGGGAAGCCAGTAACAACTGAAGGAGGCCTTCATATACGAGGCACTGAACACACCTTCAGCACAAACTATAAAGCCCAACAACATCAGGAGCTTTTGTCCCTGACAGGCCAGCTGCTTGGCTACCTCAGGGGCTGCATGAATTCACTGCATGAATCAGTGAAAGAAGGACACGGTCGTCCCCCTCCTCCATGGGGAAGATACTCCAAGACCCCCAGAGAATGCCTAACACTGCAGAGAGCACAAAAGCCTGGATCATGCTTTTTCCTACACGTATTTGCCTACACCTATGAAGTTTAATTTATGAATTAGACACAGAAAGAGATTAATAACAAATAGCAATAAAACAGAACAATTGCAATATATGGTAATAAAAAACCTATTAAAAACCCACTAATTATTTTAGAAATTTCCATTAAATATTTTGGACCACAGTTGGTCTCGGGTAACTGAAACCAAGGAAAGTGAGACCGTGGACAGGAGAGGACTACTGGATTGAGCAGCTGTCGGTTCTGAGTGGGTCAGATGCTTAATTTTGCTTTCTAAATATATCATGCAGGGCCCCAAACTGCTGTACTCGACATCCTAATCTCAACATTTGGGCTTCGTATCCCAGGCGCGCCCGTGGCTTCTTCACACTGGGGCCTCACAACTGAAGACTCCCTGGTCATGGGTCCACACTGGGAGCCGTGAAGTCTAGTCCGCTGTTCCTGAATCTTCTCAGTGAAGGCACGTGTGAAGGCACGTGCCAGCTCAGGGTCTGTGGGAGGAACAATTGCTCCCTGAAGGGATGCATGAAATTGATCAAGGTAACAAAAGCTACTCCTAAGGCTTCTAGCCTGATGGTCACTTTTATCCAGCTGACAAAAACTGAGGCTCAAGGTCACATGACCAGCAATGCAGGTCCACCGCCATTCATTCAGCACTCAAGGTCTGTGTAAGTACACAGGTTATCCTCGCTCTCAAGGGATGCACACAGTGCCCGAGGGCCCCTAGGTTTGCAAGCCTGACTCGCGTTAGGTTACCTGCCTCCACAGCACAGGCAGCCTTCCTCTTCAACAGGTCACGTCTTCCTGTTTCTCCTCTTTGGGGCTTTCAGACGAGTTCTGGAAATCTCACTCTTGGTCCTTCTGAGCTACATGGTTTAAGGAAGGTCAGTGTGCTACAGTTGCCCCTTTAGGCAAATACTGACATCCCCTTGATTTACAGCGATTGCATAAGGATGCTGGGGTTTTGAACAATGCTGTAACATCTGTCAAGCAATAAAGCAATGGGGAAAAGGAGACTTCCTAATTTGTTTAAAAATGACTACTCTCAAAGGTGACTAGAAATCTGGGCTCCTCTAGACTTACAGTTTTATCTGACTGTGGACAACTGTTGGGAGGATCATTGTGGGAAAGGGGCTGGGTCACCAGTTGAGGGTAGAGAGACCAAAATTTTGATCGAGTCCAAAGGTAGGTAAAATAAGCCCATACAAATGCACGCCAGAGGCAATTAAAAAGGTACCAGTATTGCATCTTATGCCTATCACCAGGCTTCCTCTTCTTGACAGTTCTCTATCCCCAACAGAACAGGACCAGCACTTCATGATGGCTTTTGACTCGTGAGGACAATCTCATGTGGAAATGATCCTGTGTCATTTAAGCTGAGTAGGAGATGATATCTAGTTTGGAGATGGGCATCGGAGTGAGGTTACTTTATAAGAAGCAGAATGGAATGAGGCATTAATGCCACAACCCCAGCCCAGAAGCAGTCTATGAGACTCAGAGCTTAAACATGTGAGCTCCTAAGCTTAATGCCTTCCAAGTAACTTATCCACAGTCCGCATGTGAAAAACACAGTGACTCAAACGGTGGGGAAAATAGGGTCCATGTCAGGCAGCAACTGTCAAAGCAGTGAGTTAATTACCAGACTCTTTTAGACTGCTACACTTTCTCTTCTAGGCAGAACTCGACTCCTTCCATGAAAACATCATCATCCCTGTTGCAAAGACATTCATTGTTTGTATTTGCACTTGAAGTTGCCTGTATCCTTTTCTAGAAAAAGCCTACGCCTTTCTTGAGCGCACAGCCCTTGGTAATCAGTTAAACTAGCAGCACAAAGTTGATTTGCCAGAAACTTCACTAATCTCTCCCTTTCTTCAAGACTGGCGCAAATCTACAGATGACCAGCGACCACGTTTCATGAGCCATTTTCTCCGTAAGATAAGAGATGCTTAACACCTGTGTTAAGTTACAAAGCGCTTTCAGGATGTTAGTCTACTGTCTCCTGGGTCTTGCTGGACTACCGAATCCACCTTTTCCCTTGCTCCAACAACTTGTCCTCCATTCACAGGGGTCTTTTCAAGTGGTAAGCACACGGAGTTGTATTCAGTAACAGGTTAAATATCTCTGCTCTGAAAACCTGAAATCTAGACTGTTCCCAAACCTGAAAATTTTGAGTGCCATGTTGTAGCTTTAAAAGTTTATGCCAGATGTGGTGATGCACACCTGTGATCTCGAGTACTGGAGGGGCTAAGGTAAAAGGATTGCAAGTGTGAAGCCAGCCTGGGCAATTTAAAGACCTTGTCTCAAAACAAACAAACAAACAAACAAACAAAGTCAGGGATGTAGCCTAGCTCAGTGGTAGAGTGCTTGCCTAGCATGTGTAATGCCTTAGGTTCAATGCCCAGCATTGCAACAAAGAGAAAGAGAGAGAGAGAGAGAGAGAGAGAGAGAGAGAGAGAGAGAAAGAAAGAGTTTCTGATTTTGGAGTGTTTCACACTTTACATTTTAGCCTTGGAATCAGAGCCTAAATAAACAGCCCAGCCATCCCTTCTCTTCCCTCCATCCCCAAAGGGGAGTTGGATGGGCTGGCATCCTTGACTCTCGCTTCAAAGCAGCCCCCCCACATCCCCGCTCCAACATGAAAGCACCAAGTCAAGCCCAGGGAAGTGTCTCAGCTGATGTTCTTCTATTCTGTTGTCTAGAAGAGACTCTCAGTTCTCTCCTCCCTGGAAACCCAGGCCTCTTGATAGGTGTGGTTGTAGAGACCTGATCCAGAGTCCTGGGCTTGGGCTGCCTTCTGTGTTGGTCTGGGTACTCTTGGCAACAGAAGAGTGGGGGCTGGAGAATGTTAGGGTTGGTCTGTCTTTGCGTCTGTGACCTGCATTTGCCTCAATGACATTAGCTTAGGCTTTCCCATTAATCTTCCAAACCGATTCACTGTAGGAGCAAGTCTAGACACGAAAAAGGCCTTGGCAATCTAAAAAGAAGTTTCCCCAACTTTTTCTATTATGCATCAGAACTGACTTGCTTTTCAGGCTTTTGCTCCATCCCATTCCGCTTAGATTCTACCTTTTCCTTTGATGAAGTTTCAGTTCTACCCCAAACTGATCAGCATGTTTCATTTTTTTCTCCTGATGGATCAGGTTGATTTCAGGGATGGTGCATCCTCCTTTGCAGAGCTACTGGCTATGAGGATGGACAGATGAGTATAAAATACAGAGCTAGCATTATTGCAGGCACTTGAACCACCAGAGATGGGAAATGCTCATGGGTAAGTCCCAGCTTCCCATACTGCAAGTCCTCTCCTCTTTTCCTGCCTACTTGTTGAGACTTCAGCGTCTGATATGGTCACTTTCTTAGCTACCAGTGGCCAATGAGATCCATACAGATTCATTCCCACCTTTAACAGATAGTCAGAGGCCAAATAATTATGGGAAAATTTGAGGATGAGCTAAGAGCCACATAAATCAAGGAGAGAAAAACAGTGGTAAATTAGCCCAAGGCTTTCTGGCTGAAGCAAAAGCAAGGTCTGGCCAAGTACAGTTTCTCTAGCAGGTCCCTACAGGACACCAGTATTCAGTTGACTTTCCTCAAAGAGTGTCATTTTTTAATTTGGTGCTTTAGTGTATTCATCTTCAAAGAGATGACGAAGAAGCCCATAGGGAAGCTAAGAAAACATGACCTGAATAAAGTGTTTTGAGGTCCTCAAAAAACAACCCTAGTCCTGGCATACTGGCACACACCAGTAATCCCACCACAACTTGGGAAGCTGGGGCAGGAGGATTGCCATGAGTTTGAGGACAGCCTGGGCTGTACAGGGTATTCAAGGCCACCATGAACTACATAGTAAGACCCTGTCTTGAGAAAAAAAAAAGAGGAGGAGGAGGAAAAAGAAGAAAGGGAAGAAGAAGAAGAAAGGGAAGAGGGAGGAGGAGGAAGAGGAGGAGGAAGAGAAGGAGGAGGAGGAGGAGGAGGAGGAGGAGGAGGAGAAGAAGAAGAAGAAGAAGAAGAAGAAGAAGAAGAAGAAGAAGAAGAAGAAGAAGAAGAAGAATCATCTTTAAGTGTCAGGCAATGATTCCTTGACTGCAAAGGGTCTTGAGGCTATCCTGCCATCCCTCCTAATGGCCAGGCAAGGCTGTACTTAGACTATTGACCTTGGAGGACATCTTTCCTCTTCTTACACATGCTAAGGGAAGAAGACACAAATATGTTTCTTGGTTGTCAGAAAGGTCTTCCATGTGTCCAGGCTCTTTTTCAATCTCAGGTCACCTTTGTCTGTACCTGGTACAGTTCGTCATTCTTTCCTATATAATGCAACAATTTATATTAGCGCACGGTGCATTTTGAGTACTTTTTGCCACCAATACCAGAAAAATAGCCTTGCCAAGAGCCTGAGTGGTTCCGTTTAACAATCATACCTCCAAAATCTTGGCCCCTAGTCCTCAGCCTTCTCCCCATGAGGGTGCAGGAGGGCAGTGGGGAGATCTGTCAATAACCATCAACCCTAATGGCTTTACCCACTTTCTTCAGAGGAAATGAACCTAATGGAGAAAGATATATTGATCCTGAAGACCCAGTTTCAGAATCAGTCTCCTGGCGGTGAACCTTTTCAGTTAGTGGGGTTAATGGCCTCTGCTTTCAGCTGCCCTGGCCTATTTGTGAGTGTACATCTAACAATCAATGAGATAGTAGCCTGATGGGGCCACTACCCCCAAGGCTGGCCAACAGGAAGAAAAATGTGCTCTATGAAGACAATCGGGGAAGGGGGAAAAAGTGCTGAGCTATTTGGGGGCTTACGGAGACCTTCTAAGTGAAGGGAGGATTCCAACCTGTGACCCCCATGCCAGTCCCCCATCAACAAGTCTTTCTTCCAACCCATGAAGGGTCTATTAAGTAGTTCTCCTTAGGGGGTGGTTAGCAGGGAAAATGCTGTTTAGGTTCCCTGATGTTTTTATGTGGCAGGGCTCAGTAGCCCACTGGGGAGTCCTTGCTTTGTTCTTGCTAAAAAGGGGCTGGAGCTCTGGCCTGTGCTGTGGGGAGGCAGCAGTTTGTAATTGGGAAAGCAGCCATTAGACCATGAGTGGTGACATAATAAAACACATTTCTCTCTGCCTCTGCTCTAAGTTGCTCTAGGACCTAGATAATGCCTTTCCTCCCTGCAAGATCAGTGTGCTGTTGCATGGAAGGCACAGGTGGGAGTGTTTGCTGTGTGAAAAAGGCACACTCTTGCAAGGCAAATTCATTCTAGCCGTAGGACTGTGGGCAAGTTAATTATTCTAGGATGCATTTTCCCAATCTCTCAAATGGGGATAACTATATTGACCCTGCAGGGTATGATTATTATCAGATAATATGCTTGAAAAGCCAGCCCAAATGTCTAGCATGTGTTAGGCACTTAACAAAATTAACATTTGTTCATATGCCCATGTATATTACTCAATCAGTCTTTATAGTTTTTTTCTAGAGTAAGTGTAAGTTCCATGCTAATAGAAATAATTCTGGACCGGATACGAAAGACTAAGATCCTTTCTCTGCTAACACCATCTACAGCCCTCTGGAAAGGTGTAGGGGTTGGGGAGAAAGAGATCCAGATAAGGTAATAACACAAGCAAAGGCACAGCATGGAGACCAGCTGGCGATAGATGCCCAGTGCAGAGGAAGTCTACCGGAGAGGAGGCCAGGTGATACGGATGGTCAGGAACCAGCAAGGGAGTCAGAATGAATCAGGAAGAAAGTGAGGAGTCATTGAGAAGCTGTGAGCAAGGGAGGGACAAGAGGAAAATGACACCCTCCCTCGAGTCACCCAGGCTGCCTTTGGAGTGTGTGTTTGCCCAGTGATGGGATGCCTTTCTCCTTTAAGACCTTGTGTCCTGTCACTAGCACTCCCTGCGGGGTCTTTCTTCCCCACTCTGCAGGGTAGAAACATCACTGGCCACCTGAATGCCTCCCAAGGGAACCGGATATGGGTTTCAAAATCCAACTCATTGTACACGTTGAGGTAGTATTATGGCCTGACAGACTGGGTGAGAAGCTGCCTCTCTCTTGCCCAAAGACACCAGCAAACCAGGGAGAGGCATGGTGATTCTAGAATGAGGGCCTGGATGTTAGCACTCAGCACAGGCTACCCATAGTAGGTGCCCACTAAATACGGCCATAATTCATATTCTTACCTCTATATTTGCTCCCAAATCTTACCATTTGTGCAAGCCTTCCTACACTTTTCCTCTGGAAGATTCCTGAGAGTAGAATGTGGATTAGTCCCCTAACTAGCTGCTCTGTTCCATTTCACACTTAAGTCACCTGTCCAACTCCTCGGCAATCCAATAGATTCTATCAAGTGTCATGAAAAACAGGCCCCCTGGAAGGACAGTTTCTGCCGTGCAGAATGACTGCAGCCCCGCAGAGGACAGCCACTTGGTTTCGGAGCAAATAAAAGAGATCGTGTTCCTGGGGGGCCCTGTGGAGGTTGGGAGGTTAATACAAGAGCTGTGGTGAACCCCCAGACATGGTTCAAGGTTGGCACCCCCATTGGGAAGAGCTCTGTGGTGCATCAAAGGTGGAAAAAGGCGAAGAATCAAAGAATGAGGAAGCAGCAGCTGCTTTCAGGCAGGAAAAGGGGACAGTCACTTGTGAACACATGTCACACCAGCGCCACGGTAATGTCGATGCTCTGCAAAAGGCATTACGTAATTGCTCTTGTGGAGCCTCTCAACAGCCCTGCCAGGTGTAGAGCATCACGGTAATTTTAATTTCACAGAAGAGAAAAAAGAGGCGGCAGCGGGGTGAATGGCCTTGTTCAGCATACCTCACTGTGCAGCGCAAAGGTGTACGAGCCCTGCTCCCTCTTGTCTAGAGGTCTGAGGAGCAGTTGGGTATCAGGGGTAAGGCACAGAGAGGCTTGGTTAGTTTAGCTTAACCTCCACTGCCACAGCTGGCAAATGGGACTGAAAACAGAGGAGCAGCCCCTGCTTCACTGTACCTCCCTCCCACTCCCCACCCCACCCAAATTTGGGAGAAACAGAAGAAATGAGGAGTCATTTCAGGTTGCAGATGACAACAGAGACTAATTTCTTTTCTCCTCCCATTCCCGCCCTCTCACTCTGTAAGCCACTAGAATCGGCTAAAAATACTTAAATGCAGATGATTTTTAGTCCTCCTGAAATGGTTTCAGCTGAGAGCTGCAGAACAGGCTCTGACTCACAGTCTTGGTGGGTCAGGAAAAAGCCCAGAGACCAGACAGAACCATGTCCACCTTCCTGAAGTCTTCTCGTAAGTCTTTTCCAGTTAACATTTATCAAGTTTACTAGGGCCAGGTGCTCTACTCAACATTTCGAATAGATACCACCTCATTCATTCCTTCTTCAACCTCTGGGGCAGGTACCCAATTAAATTGGAGGGGAAGGTGAGGCTTAGAAAGATTGTGTGACTTGGCTGGTTGCACAGCTCAGAAAAAGAGCCCATGCCTTCTAGTGCATTCCCAGTCACCAGGAGCAGTGGCCTCCCAAGGTTGGAGGCGGGGAGGTGGTTATGCGGATGGATGGGAATCCATCGCTCGTTTGGTCATCTATTAATTAATTAATTCAATGAAACGTCCCTTTAACAAACACACCTTGAATCTGGCTCTGTTTCCAGACACTATGTGAATGGCTATGAATTATTATAGGCAGGGAAACTTGGCTCCCAACTCGACAGGAAGTCATCACAACCTGCTTCAACTGATAAAGCAAAGAGGAGGATCTCACATTAATGAAGTACCGATCATGTGCGGTGCAATTTATAGGTGTCATCTAATACTTAAACCAATTTCATAGGGTGGGTATCACTGCTTCCTTTTTACACATTATACAGATTGTATGTAAAAAGGTTAAGAACATTGTCCAAGACGATGCTGTTCATCAGTAAAGGATATGGGATCAAACTGGGTCTTGTTTTTGGTACACCCTGCCCCGCCCCCCGCCTCCTCCCTCTACTGAATGACTGAGGTCAATTTTAACAGGGAATTATTTGAGCAAGCAAAAGTGAGTTCGAATTGGAGAATTAAACTGAGAGTTTTCTATCAGGAGGATGAGTAATTATTATGGGAGTTTTGGGCAGGCCTCAAAGGAGAAGGAAGAAGGAAGATGTCACTAAAGGGAAGCCATCCACTTCCACTTCAGTGCTGACATCTACCAGAGGAAATACTGTCATGGCCAAAATGCCTGCATAGTCAAATGCCACTCGGCTGGCCACTTATGTCATAGATATCCACGGAGACCAAACCTGGACTAGCTCTTATGGTTTCTGTCTAGATGTCTCCTCAAAGCCTCACACACTCACAGGTGGGGCTTTGGAAGGTGGCTGGACTGTGAGGCAGGTTAGCTGACTTGCTCTTAGGAGGCAAGGTCTGGCCAAAAGAGACAGGTCACTGGGGTCCTGACCTGGGTGGATGTCCTTCCTCCCTAGTTCTTCTCTCTCTGCTTCCTGGCTGCCACAAAATGAGCAGTTTCCCCCATGCAGGTCCTTCCACCATGCCACCAACCATGCAAGGTCTACAACTTCTGAAAGTTGAGTCAAAATAAACCTCTTCTCCTTCATATTGAGGGCCTTGGGTACTTTGTTCCAGCAAAGAGAAACTGATTAAGACACTAGCATAAGAGTAGGATAGCCTTGGAGTACGTAATGGGAAGCTAGGACCAGCAGAGTTATGCATGACTTACTTGCCTTTATGATTTCTAGACCAAGAGTGTTAGGTATGGGTTGTCAGGGGACAAGACAAGGAACAAGTGTTGCAGGATTCAGAGCAAAGCAGACTGGTTTAGACATCTGCTGTTAGAAACACCCTCTCCTACTTTTAAAGACCACCTTCTCCAAAGACATGTATGACCTCCATCCTATGTGCACTAAGCCCTCCACGGCTTCACCCTTATTCTGCTCTATAGCTCTTGTCTCACAAGCAAAACTTTTCTCTTTTTGCTCCCTTTTTCTGCAAGGTAAACTCTACCCTCAGTGACCGGCCTGGTTCCTGTCTATCCTCTAACACTCCATTTGGGTCGCCTTTCCTCCAAGAAGATTCCACTGCCTGGTTTGGACACCTACATTATGATGTACCTGGCTGTACCCCAGAAACTTCCAAATTATATTAAAATGATCTGTCCTCACCAATGGACTGCGATGTACTTGAAGCAGAGACCATTTCTTATTTTCTTTGTAGCTAATAGCTGGCACAGTATATAGCACATACCAGGTAATACATTTTTAAAATGTTACCTACATAAAGATGTAAAAAATATAGGTACCCAAGTGTGACAAGGTAACACCCTGGTAACCATGCCTTCTTGTATTCACTCCTTTGCATAAACCCATCTTCTTGAGTGTAGGTGAGACCATGACTTACTTTGGTCCAACAGAATGTGGTAACTGCAGTGACTGCATCAGGATATGAATGTAAGACTCACAGTGACTCACTTGCCTGCTGACTTTGAAGAAACTGCATGCTATGAACTGCCTATGGAGAACTGTGGCAGGCTTTTGCTGACATTAGGACCTGACAGTGGCTTCCAGTCAACATCCAGCAAGAGGTTGGGCCCTCGGTCATACACCTGGAAGGAAATAAACTCTGCCAACGCTTGATGGATTAGAAGTAGGTACTAGTGAAGTTTCCATGGGAGAACAGCCCAGCTAATACCGAGCTGGGAATCATGTGAGACTCTAAGCAGAGCTCACAGACAAGCCATGCCTGGATTCCTGACCGGAAGGGTCTGTGAAGTATCAAGTGGGTGTGTTTTGAGCCATTAAATTTCTAGCACAGAGTAATAGAAAACAAATACACACAGTATTTCAGGCAGGGAAAACAGGCCAGAAAGGAATGGTGAGTGATCCTTGGCAGGAGCTGAAATGACCAGACTTAGCCCTAAGGAGAATTAGGCATTAGGTATTTAATGCAGCAGACAGAAGGCCCTTATCCCAGAACCAATGGAAGCTGCTGCTTTGATTTGTTCATCATGAAAGCATCTCATACCACTCTCATCACAATTCATTTAGGGGCTGGAGATGTGGCTCAGTGTCTAATGTGTGGGGTACTGGGTTCAATCTCTAACACTGCAATCAATTGATTAGTCAGTCAGTCAAGCTTGATACAGGCTGTTTTAGGCCAAGAGTTATTGCCTGGTGACTTAAGAGGTAGGAGTAGAGAGCTAGGACTTGGGCCCGGCAGTGAGACAGACATGTGCTTTCTAGGCTCAGACCCAGCATAGGTAAACACAGGCTGATGATACCCATTATCATCTTTATGTGGAAGTAGTAAGGAGGAACTGGCTCAGAACATGGCGTAGAGTCTGTGTTCTACAGCCTCTGGGTGCTCCATCCCCCACCACTAACTACCTTCTACAACTTTCCAGGCTTTAAGGATTCTCCTGGATGGAAACCATTGGCAACTAGCTTTTGGCAGAAGCTTTGGATGTTTCTTCTGCAGCTAAAATCTCAAGAAATTCTAACCATTGTTCTAGCCTTGCTAGGTTGCTAAAAGAGATCAGGCTCAATTTCCTGAAATGACGTACCAGTTCCCTTTTAATGGGGATATTTATAAATGGGCCCTTATCAAACCCTCCAAGCAGTGGTTTGTCTGTTGGTCCAGTAGCAGAGCCCCTTGCCCTGTCCT
>RJWM01046767.1:0-12192 GCA_004363535.1 Dasyprocta punctata
CCCTCCTCCATGAGACCCACACTCCTGCCCATGGACACCGCCTCCTCCACTCCCTGCTCCATCAGACCTGCACTCCTGCCATGGACGCAGCCTCCTCCACTCTCTCCTCCTTCAGACCCTTCAAAGTCACGTTCAGCCACACGTTCTGGTCACAGTTCTCTCCAAGCTGTTTGAGGTGTGACATGTGACATCTTCCCAGGCTTTATCAATTAGGTTTATGCAGTGGAGAACATCGAAATGTCTCTTCCAGAACACTTTAAGGGTCCAGGACATCTCTTCAGTGACATTAAAATATCTGGTGAAGAGCTTTTTGTGGATGACTTCTTGAAGTTGTGGGTCACCTCCTGGTCCATGAGCTATAGAAAAGGTGCCGTGTTGAGGGGAGGAACTTAACCTTTGTGTAGTCACACTCAGCTGTGTGCTAGGGCACTGTCCATCACAATCAGGGAACTTTCAGGCAGTTGGTTGTTAGATATTTCTTAATGGTGGGTGAGAACACCTCATACAGACATTTTATGAATGACTGCTTTGTGACTTAAGTTTTCACAGAGGCCCTCCACATGATAGGCAGTCTGGTCTTATTTACATCCTGCTCCTTGAATGTATGAGGGCTCTGGGAATGGTACACCAGGAGTGGTTTAATCTTTAGACTGGAGCTTGCATCCCACAGAGCAATAGGGTCAACCTGTCCTTCACGTGTTCGCACCCTGCCAGTGCCTTTTCCTCCTGCGTGGTATAGATCCTGCTCAGCATCCTCTTCCAGAAAAACCTATGTCTTTGCAGTTGGACCCTTGTCTAATGAAGTATCCTTCTGCTTCATGAATTCCATCAGCTCTTTCTTGTGGGCTTCTGCTGCATCCTTGTTAGAACTGGGAGCCTCACCACGTCTTGTTACACTGTAGATTCCACTTCTGTTGTGGAATTTATCAAACTACCCCCCACTGGCTTTAGATTGATAACCTGCTGCACTGCTAAGGGGTGTTCTTGGGTAAATCACTGTGCAATTTCCTGGCTTTTTCACAGATCATAGCTTCATTAGCACTGTCACCTGCCAGCAGTTTCTCACTCAAAAACACTAAGAGTTTTCCCACCTCTTCCAACACTCACGTCCTCTGTTTGGTTGGTATCACTGCTCCGTGTGTCACAGCAGCTCCTCGGGTGGCGTCTTTGTTCTTCAAAAGAGTTTAGATCACTGACTTCGCCATCTTGTACTCTGAAGTCGCATCAGTCAAATGAATACCACACTTACACTTCTCCACAATGTCCGTCTTCAATTCGGTGGTGATTTTATCCAAAACCCTCTCACCACTGCTGCTCTGCCCTTTCTTGTCACCTTCCTTACCGCTTTGGCACTTACTATTTTTTTTCTTCCACCAGGCTTGCTCTGCACTCACATTGGAGACGCTGGGTTGGAAAGCACGGCACAACACTGCGTGTGCTAAAGAGCACACAAAAAGGTTTCACAACAAGCGTGCAGGTCTGTCTGTGAGTGTGATCTCAACTAGGGGAAGCCGCGCTCGCTTTTGGGGTCCGGGAAAGTGGCTCCATTCATGTGCATCAGTCAATGCAGAGTTCACAAACGGACGTGAAATTATGTTGAATGTTCCTCTTCTTGAGTCAAATTATTTTGGTGAACAGAAGCACGTCTGAACCTAGGTATTACTTCACTTGTATTTATGTCAACAGTACTGAAATCTGTGTGTGATATAACCAAAACAAACTTTCCATTTCTGAGAATGTTTCTTGCTTTAAAACCTAGTGATTCTAATTTAGGGTACATGGAGTTTATAAAGACTGAAGAGGAACATAAGAAAATATCTTGAAAGTGACATCCTGGTGGTGGCATTAGTATGTCTATAAAAATTATTCCTCGTATAAATGAAGGGAAGAGCTGTCTGTATCAGGTAAAGATGCCAAATTGCACACTGCCAAGACCAGAAAGTTAAAATATCAAAGCATTTTAGTGATGCTGCTTGACTTAAGCTAAATGAAGATGGTCCTTGATCCCTCCTTCTGTAAAACTACCTTGTGTTTTTATGATGCCATTAAAAAATACATAGTTAAATCAGTTCATTAAGAAGTCAGCTTGCTAACAACCTAAATTTTGGGGTAAGTATGATTTTCAGTCTTAAAATCTCTGGTGCTTAATTCACAGAGACATATCCTTTCATTGAGTGCCCCATTCACTTTATAACAGAAAGTTTACTAAGTGTGTTTTTTGTTTTTGTTATATATGTCTTTTTTTTCTGCTTAAAAAAAAAGTAAAAAAAAAATTCTCAAAACTTATTGTGAATAGAGATACAGGAAGTCACAGCCCATTTTTTAACAACTTTTAGATCACAGCTAATGAAATGCAGTACAGTGGAATCACAATTACTCACTACAGTGTGGCATAAATAACAAAACCAGGTCACTGTAATTACCTCTAGTGTAGCTGTTCCATTCTGGTGGACCATAGCTCTCTACACTATGTTCCATTTGTGTCGTCATTAGTCCTACTAGCAGCTCATCAGTACCTACAGAATGGTTCTACCAAGCATTATAATCTGATTCATCATCTTTTTTTCACATTTTATTTATTTCCAAAACTATATTATATCAATTTAATCTTATTTTTCATTCTCAGGAAATAATATTAACATGGTCCAATAAAAATGTAGTTGGCTCCAATTTTTTTTTATACAAATCTCTTTTGAAGGCTAAAACCACTGTATGTAGAGAAAAGAAATTGTTAAAACTATCATGTCATAATACATGTTATATTTAATTTAAACAAAAAATTATTGCATTAGAAGATAGTGAATAGACTTTTATGGAAATATTTAAATAGCAACTTTCCTAATTTACAGTGGTATATTTACAGTTGTATGGCAGGATTTACTGGAAAGAACCATGAGACAGTAATTGACTGCTGTAGACTGCTCAGCATTAGCTGTCTGAATGAAGAATGGTGCTTCAATATAATTGGAAGATTCATAGTAAGTAATTTAATGTACTGCAAAGAAATTTGCCACTTCGAGTACAATAGCTTCAGCCAGTCTGTATTTCAAATGCTTTTATTAGTCTAAGTGAGAGAAATGTAAACTCATATGCACGTTTACATGTATCATATATTAAGTTTAGTAATAGAGATCATTATAAGATTTATGTAGAGAGGGTATTAATTAGTGTTCCAGGGTGTATTTCTAATATGAAGTAATCATGTAGTTAATTGAGTTGTGGTAATCTATTTCTGTTTATCAGTAACTAATGCTGTAAGCTCATAAACTAGATGGAAAATAACATTTGTTTGTTATGGTATATAGATGTGCTTATTTTATGGTATGATTTTTGAAATAATTTTATAAATACAAAGAATTGTACTACATACCCTGCAGCATGTGCTACAACTCAACAAATTGTACATGTAAGCATGTTTATTGGAGGAATTATAAGGAATGTAGTAAAAGTGACACGTTCAAAAATTTTTATTCCAAATTTGAAACTAACTACAGTTTGTGGATGGGAGAATGGATGACTTCATTAAGGAATATTTGTATAATGGAATTATAAATAGTGTTTTAAATGCATGAATTATCCTTTCAGCTGTTATCCAGAAAACTGACTTTTATTTTAACAAGAATCAAACTTAGGACCTTGTGCTTGCCAGGCAAGAGCTATGTTGCTAAGCTGTATCAACAGCCCTGAGAAAGCTGAATTTTAAAACTTTATTCAAAAAATATATGCATAGAATGATAACTACCACTTAAATTTTAATACAAGCACGAATATCTTCTGTGATCATATGTATCATAAAGAAAGTGTAAACAAGACCTGAAAATTATACATACCTGATTGACTGAAAGAAATTACTCTGGAGAGAGAGGATAGGGAGAGAAATCATAAAAACTTAGAATTCTAACATATTTGTAATGCTTAAATTTTACAAATAGTGATTTTGCTAATAAAGACTCTCCTTTAGTATTCTAAGTATTCTAAAATAATGAAAAACAAAATTTGGGAAGAGATCATAAAGAAATTCATGCTATGTATATACCTTCATCACTTTCCTCATCACTGAGACAACATACTCGTGATTACGAATAAAAGGAAGAAAGTTTGTTTTGCCATAGTTTTAGGAGGATTTTGTTCCCAGCTGACTGATTCCAAGGCATGGCAAAAAGGCATGAGCAGAGGACAGCTGGTCAACCCATGCCAGACAGGAAGCAGGGAAAGAAGCGAGGAGCCAGGGAGGGAAATCTGTCTTCTTGAGTCACCATCACATGACCCACCCTGAGTCACCATCACATGACCCACCTCGAGTCACCATCACATGACCCACCTCGAGTCCCCATCACATGACCCACCCCGAGTCACCATCACATGACTCACCTCCTGGCAGTGTGAGATCTGTGAGCTCACCTGTAGAATCATCCACAGACGAGAACAGCACCACCATGATACAATGCACTGTCCACATGCATGAGAATTTTGAGGTACATTGCATATCTAAACCATAACAGCACTGTAATAAAAATTCCCACCAGTATAATGAGGAAAGAAAGTATACAAAGTAAAAATATGGAAAAAGAAGCAGTAATACAGTTGATATATACATATATTATGAATGTTTATTAGAAATATGTACAATTAAATGTACAAGTAAGTCTGGCAAATCACAACATAGATAAAAACTATATGGAAACAAACACATATTTATAGTATCCCTAAACCAAATTTTAAAAATGAAAGTATTAACAATACCATTAAAGTAAAATTAAGTATGATTCTGATATCATCAAAAATACATCAGAAACAGTGGTATCTGTGCACCCATGCTTATAGCAACATAGTTTGTAATAACTACATCTTGGAAACAAGCCAAATGCCCATCAACTGATGAATGGATAACAAGGATGTGATTTTCTAATACAGTGGACTGTTAGTCATAAAAAAGAATACATTGAGGACGTTTATACCTAAACGAATGGATCTTGAGAACACACTCTTACATGAAATAAATTGGACGCACATGTGCAAATATTGCATTGTATCTTGGTGCGAGAAACTGAAAGTGTAAATAAGAATCAAAATATATAATAGATATTGTGAAATAGTAAGCAATTTTTCAAAAGGAAGGAGAAACTAGAGGGTAGGGTGTAGAAGGAAAAAATAAGAAAAGGATAAAATGGAAACAAAGCTTTGTAAATGAGGGGAAGAGTGGGTGACGAGAGGGGAGGGGAATGGGAAAATAAAAGAAAAACAAAGATATATCATGTACAGACTCAAATTCCCTATGATGAACGTGATCATTGTATATATCTAAATTGTACCAAGAAACCTAAAAAATATATCAGAATGAATTGAACAGAATATATGTGCATCTATGTTCATAGCTGCCCAGTTTATAATAGCTAGATCTTGGAAACAACCTAAATGCCCCTCAACTGAGGAATGGATAAAAAAGATGTGGTATTTCTACCTAATGGAATGCTACTCAGCTATAAAGAACAATAAACTAGACATTTTCACTCTTAAATGGATGAATACTGAACATACACTTCTCAGTGAACTAAATAAGTCATACATATGTGACTATTGCATGGTTTCATTGGTGTGACGAACTGAAGGAAAATCTATGTATATAAAAAATTGGTTGAGACAGTTAGAGAAAAAGAATTTTGAGTAAAAAGTAGTTTTCTCAGGGTTATCTTCAGATTTTATTTTTTATGCAAAATGTTTATTTGAAAACAATAGAACAATCATAACAAAAAAGATAGTCATATAGCAGGCTTCCTTTGATTCATTGAGGCAAAAGTTTTGTGTTAATAATTCATTGGGTATTGTTTCATGTTTATATTTTTTATCCTAAATAATTTCTCAGAATACAATATTATGCAATGTACTGATGATTATTACTGTTTTATTGGCTGGTTGTGAAATTTTTTTGCTTTGTTTTCTTACTTTCCTTTTGTTTAAAATTAAAATAAATAAAATAAATAAAACATAAAAAAAATCTCAGAATGAATTGAACAGAATAGAGTCAAATCTTCCTGAAAACTACAAAAAATAAAAAATAAAATTAAATATTGTAATGGTTGATACACTATGTCAACTTGAGAATTCTAGAAGCTTAACTGAGTAACTCAGCAATTCTACATCCTGGGGTGTAGAGGACAGACCCTTACCACATTAGGATGTTCACCGTGTCACCTTAAGAAGTTAAAAGTTTAACTAAGTGACTCAGCAGGGGGTCACAGCCCTCACTTTGTGAACATCCTGAACCTGTGTAATAGAAGAGCACAGAAATGGTGTGAATGCCGCATTCACTGGAGTGTGGGTAGCCACATACACTATAAGGGAGGAAAAGAGGCTTGCTCTTCCCCTCTTTTTGCTCTTTTTTTTGTTGCTGTCTCCTGCCACCTTGAACAATTGCTCCTCAGTCACACCACCCTGCCTTGGAGTCAGCTGATCATGGACTGAAACCTCCACAAACTGTGAACTAAGTAAATCTTTTCCTCTTTAATTTGGGCATCAGATATTTTGTCTCAGCAGTAAAAGAAAAGTAACTAAGAGAAGTGTGACATGAATAAGTACAGCTATAACTTACACATGAATAAAAATATAACACATTTATAAAGTCTTTTCTTCTTAAATATATCTCCAAAATTTTTATACATATTGGCAAGTAGAATATGAAGTTTATATGGAACTGCAAATGCTAATAACTTGAGAAAGGGATGAACAATGAAAAGAAAGTTGTTGTTTATTCCTTCTGTGAGCATGTGTTATTTTAAAAGTAGATTAACAAGAAAATGATATTGCAATAAAGATAGACTAGCAAATCAGAAATATAAGACTTGTAGTTCAGAAATATATCCACAAGGAAATGGACTGTAGATTCCTAACAAAAATCATAAAAGAATTTAATGGAGGAAAGAACATGTTCCTGTCAAATGTCATGGAGAAGATTAACCTTTACCCCTACTTCATCATTCAATAATTAATTTGAGATTAAGGATAGACTTCTGAGTAAATGTTGAAATAACGAACGTGTTAGAAAATAGAAAGAATAAAGAAGATATTTTCATTGTCTTGTATTAAAACACTCAGACTTCAAGTATTAAATGTCTACTCATCAAATGATAAAAATCAATAATTACCAAACTAAATTTCCATTGAAATTAAATTTTATATTGGTGTCTTTGTAAAAATCAATTAACCTGAAATGCAACATTTTTAACAAACTAATCTGATAGAAAGAGGGTTATCAGGGAAATGTTCAGCAAATATTTGTTTTGCATTAGACAATGAGGCAGGAGGATGGCAAATTTGAGGCCAATCTGGGCAACATAGCTAGATCTCATCTCCAAAACAAAACAAAACACAAAGATAACGAGGACCTTACATGCACCTCAGTGGCAGAATGCTTGCTTGGCATGCACAAGTCCCAGATTCCATCACTAACACTGAAAAAAATTGCTGATGCTCATGCAAATTTCATGCAAAGTAGATTTTAAAATATAAAATCAGCAACCCTGATGGTGGGGCTGACTGGAAGACAGTGAGTTCACGCTCTGGCTGCCTCCATTTCCTCCATAGACAGCAGGACTGGTTGAAAGAGTATAAGACCAATGAGAACCCCAAGACCCAGGGCAACAGCCCAGTGCACAGAAGCACACACACCTTTGGGGGGTGAAGAAATCAGCGAGGCCAGCAGTGTGGAAATGCCTGAAACAGCAGCAGGAAGAGAACAGTTAGACTCTGGAGAGCACCAACAGAAGACCAGTCCCAGCCCTCACATCCGGAGGCCAAGATCAGCTCTATACCCAGCACATCTCTGGGATGTAACATGGACATTATCAGAATTGTAAACACCAGAAGAAGGTAGGTTCTCAAGATAGCTATAAAGAACCAACTACATCTGGATGATACCCCTGAGGAATGGACATCTCCTTCCCTCCTTGAGAAAGGCCTCCATGCTAATGGTAGAGTTATATACCATGGGAGGTTGGTGGGTATCAACATAGATGATAAAATAAAAGGAAAAAGAAAAGGTGGAGAGTGGCATGGTGCAGAGGTGGAGTGCAGCACCGGACCCCCAGCCCACCCAGATGGGCCTGGAACTCAGTGGGTTGCATGAAGTTGAAAGTCAAACACTGGGACTTTCTGAAATGATAACAACAGTAAGAAAAAAAAAAGTGAAAAAGCCTGGAGAGAAAATGACCTCTTACATATAAAAAGAAATGATGCTTAAAATCAAAGATATTAGAGAAGACACAGATAAAAGTACAGATGATCTTAGAAAAAGATGGAAACAAAAAATGCTCAACATAGGAGAGAAATGGAATCCATGAAACAGATTCAAATAGAGATCTAGGAAATTAAAACCTCCTTTGAAAGTGTATGCAACAGACTGAATGAAGGAAAAGATAGCATTTCAGATCTTGAAGACAGAATTGAAGCCAGTGATCATTACAAGAAAGATATCTCAAAAATAGTAAGCGACCGTGAGAAGTCAGTCTATAAGACAAAGCAAAGAAGAATAACACAACATTGATTGGGGTCCATGAGAAAACTGGAGACAGCACAAATGCCACAACAACCAAAAATATATATGCACCTAATAGACGAGTACCCAACAATACAAGACATGTAGAATCAAATAAGCAATAACACAATTGTAACGGGAGACTTCATTACCCCATGGTCACAGAGAGACAGATCAACTAGACAGAATCTCAGCAAAGAAGTATCAGAGCTGAACCAAACCTGTGAACAAATGGACTTAGTAGGAGGCGACCCCTCCCCGAGGCTAAGTTCTGCAGCCCGGAGAGATCCAGCAAACACAGTGCGGGCCTGGGGAAGAAGCCACGCCCAGAGGCTCTGCTGCCATTGGAGGAGCATCAGCGAACCACCGCCTCCTGCCTCTCCACCACTCCAGGAGCCCAGGAGCCTGGTCCAATCCACTACACCGAGGGAACAGCAGCCAATGCAGGAAGCACCGGGGATGCAGCACTGGGCTGATTCTGAGGAACACAGGAAAATGTCAGGGCGAAGGAGCAAAATACAATGTCAGCACTCCGGCCCACACAGAGCAAGTTTAGAGACACAAACATAGTAGAAATCAGAGATCATACACCTGAAATTTCTGAGAAGGAAACAACTGAGGTAAAGAAGCAAACTTACTTCTTGGATTATTTTCTTAATTTTACATGCCTACGTCTGATGGTTTGGTCAGCTGTTTTGAAGATATAAGAGGCATTATGGTAGTCACTATTAATTTCTTGTTATCTTGTTATGAAGTCCCATATTATTTTCATTGTTTTGCTTTATTTGGTTTTATTCTGCTTTGTTTTGTGTGATTATGTGATGTCTGAATTTATGGGCAGCTATTTTGAAGACAAGATATATTATGGTAGCCATTGTTGATTTTCTATTATCTTGTTTTGAATTTCTGTATTGCTTTCATTGTTTTGTTTTGATTGGCTCTATTCTGTTTTTATTTTGTTTGGTTTTATTCTCTTCAAAATAAAATAAAAGAGAAAGAAAATATAAAATCAGAAATTTGTGATAAACAAAAAAAAGAAAATTATGATCAATTCTATATAACATTTCAAGTTTTGAGATGCTTTTAAATGTACCTATAATTCATTATTAGAATGTAAATTGAGAAATATAGAGAAAAATATTGATGCAAGCACAAAAAGAAATGAGGGGAATTTCTCCAGTCAGAATCCCTATTGTGTCGCTTCCTGTCTGACCAGTGCACGGCAATTGTAGGCCTCTGTGTAAAGGGATTTGGAGGAAGTACACTGCATTTTCCTGGAAGTACTCAGTCATCGTTCCTAGAACCCTTTTGCCAGCCCTGCTGATCAGTGTTTAATTCCTCATCCAGGCTCCTCTTTGGGGGTTGTATTGGGTGATAATGCTATGTACCCCCAAGTCCTCATGTACTTTTGATGGGGCTGAGTCTGACGCTTGTGATCAGTTTGTTGTCTAGCACCAGGATTAATGACGTGACTGTTACACCCGCCCAGGGGTGGAGCTGACATGCAGTGTAAGGGAAGGCGGGTCTTCCTCTTGTGCTTCCTCTTCTGCCTCTCTCTCTCACCAGTGCGCCTTGCAGCTTGCAGCCACCATGAACAGTAGCCCCGTCATCCCATGCCGCCTTGGAGCCAACTTTATGGACTGAAACTCCTGAGAAACTATAAGAATAAACCTTTCCTTTCCTAATTTTGGGCGTCAGGTATTTTGTCTCAGCAACGAGCGAAAAGTAACTAAGACGGGTACAGAAGGAAGGGCTCAGCCTGGGCTGAGCTGAGACGATGCTCACATATCTCCAGGGAGGGCCCTTTGGCTTAGAGACTTGCATCCACTGTAATTCAGTACTTTTTCCACTCCTGGTCATCCCTTTTATAATCAAAATAACCAGCAAGAATAGTTAAAATATCACGCATTCAGTAAAAGAGAATATACATCACCGTGGGCCATATTTCTTAAGTTAAAAAATGCCTGTATAATTCTAACTATAATTAGGTTTTAGAGATACCCAACTTATTTATTTACTTATAGCAAAATAAAGTAAGTTTTGTGTATTTCCTAAGGTTGTAGTAAGGCCAACAGGCATAGCAGGGCTGCCTGGTCAGAAATCACCTCCTGCAGTGTTACTGGCAACAGAAAGGACCATGTTTTGGAATCCCAGACTTCTTCAGCTGGAAAGAAGCTCAAGGGAAGGGAATCAGTGAGAGGCAAAGGACAACACCATTCCCACATCGTCCATTCCATCCCACAATCTTTCAGGAGTTTACGATATTTAATCAGCACAATGTTTCATATGTGCACATTGTCAGATGCACAAAAACAAAGATCGAGAGAAGACCATGAGGGAGAATGAATGTGTAAGTCACAGAGAAGTTCTGCATTAATGTGGGAATCTAAAAACCTAGTTAATCAGAGTTTTGATGGTGGCTGGGGCCTGGAGGATATTTGTGTTGTGTAGTCATAGAAAAATTCTAGAAGAAAATAAACCAGTAGTTTGACAGAGGTTTACTCCTATTAATGGGATGAGACTAAAATTATATTGCAATCAAACCACCTTTGATTATGCATTGAATTGAAGTTCCAGGAAGAATGAAATTTACTCTATGATGGAATTGTGATTAGGTATCTGACAGTAAGCCCAATAGGCTAGAAAATATTGGAGGGGGATAGTAGATGAGAAACTTATTAATTCTAAACCATACTCTTCATTATGAGTGAAATTTCTCTATTTTCAGTTCATTTCCTTCGTAATTAAAGTGGTATAAGAATGCTGAACTTTCTCATTGAAATTGTGATGAAGACTATCTAATCAAGCACTTTTCAATGTCAATTACATTCTCAATATTAATAATAAAAATGGCTCCAATGATAAACAATTACTGCTTCTCAATTAAGAACATTGTTTCTAACAACTACCACATAAGAATAAGCTACTAAAGAAATTAAGAGCTCACAGAAAAATATTTATAAAAATTTTCATTTTTATAAAAAGAGATAATAGCATGCATTTTAAATTATTGATATTGTACTCATTACAAATAGAAATACTGGCACTGTGATTCTGCCTTATATAATGAATCAGGATTTTTTTCTGTAGAGCTTCAGTGATTTGATAACATTTTCTTTCCATTTCAGTAGATAATACAGTTAAGCTGAGCCATAGTTTCTGGTTTCTATCTACACATTTACTTTATAACTTCCTAATATTAAGACTTAGAATTGTTGACTGCTGTTTTTTATCCATCAAAAGGAAATGCCTTTAGAGGTTTATACAAAGCTCCTTTGGTTGTCTTCTTTTATAACTTGCCCAGGGATACAGATATAAGGATTTGGCTTGCTTGTTTTTTATCTCATTTTTCTAATTCTCAGGCTTCAATAGAGAACCAAGGAAAAAAAACTTAAAATTCTTTTAGTTCAACTTCGCCATCTGCTTTGTTTCTATCTTTTACTTCCATCCTCTAGTTAAATCTTTTTTTTTTCTTTCCAACAATTCTCTTTAACAAGAGTAACTTATATAGACACACACTCAGAAAAATAAAACTCAAATTAGACTCCATATGAGTACAAGTTTTATTGGACAGCATTAAAAGAATTTAAGTTATTAAGTGTAACAATAAAGCATTTAATCAGAATCCCTTTCTCTTTGTTTTTCTGTCTACAGTAATGCTC
>RJWM01046768.1:0-12191 GCA_004363535.1 Dasyprocta punctata
AAAGTCAGATGCTGCCTTCTTAGAATTCTCTTGAATTTTAGCTACCTGCCTTTTCCCAGGGGACTTATTCATGTATTGTTTTCTTTCATGCCTTTGGCCTTTCAGTTAATTTGCTACAACAGCACACAGTTCCTGGAATCAACTAGTGAGCATCTGCTTATAAGTTTCTGTGAAATTGTCCTTGGAAACCTTTTATACCCAGCCTGCCCAATGTACAATTAAAAGAAACTGAAGGACCGTTAGTCATCCTTCTTAACGCTGAGGTGATGCTTATGTGGCTGTAACACCATTAGTGAAATGTACCCCAAAGAACAGGGCAATGCTGACCCTGGTAAAACCACTGCCTGGTGGGTAAATTTAGTTATCTGAAACACTTGCCCAGATGTGCCTTGTCAGGAACACCACAGGTGTGACTTTTGACTCTAACCTAACTGATTTACTAACATATCAATTAGGAGGATGACAAGAGAGGAGGGAT
Organism: Dasyprocta punctata; assembly: GCA_004363535.1. NCBI lineage: Eukaryota > Metazoa > Chordata > Mammalia > Rodentia > Dasyproctidae > Dasyprocta > Dasyprocta punctata. The sequence continues at coordinate 479 of RJWM01046768.1, forward strand.
GGTCAGTTTAGAAGAACAGACAAAATAAGTTTTTTGTATAACCTAAGACAAACACATCAAAATTCAAACATAGTAAATTCAAGGTATGATATGGTCACAGTGAATTCCACGCAGGTAATTAAGCAATTGGTTGATAAAAGTCAATAAAACAAAAAGATTTACAAATGACACTGCATAGCATTAAGAAGAGAGAAAAAAAGAAAGAAAATATATAAACACAGCTTAACAAATGCAGACTCGGAATTATTTTTCCTGTTCCACATAAGAAGAGGCCTACGTATGGTGCTTTTTAATCTCTATGAAAATGGGAATATGTGTTTATTACACTTTTGCAGATGAGATCAAGTCACTCAATATATTATTTAATTCTTACTTTAAACTATTTGAGACCAACACAGTATTGTGGCATGTGCTTTGTTATGACTGTTTGCACTCGTGCTACTTTGCACTTACTTGTGTAATTTTTACAGTACAGCTAACATTTCAACTATAAATTTCAGAACAATGATAATTTCAATGTTTTCCCAATACTGTGTGCCAAGTGCAATGGTCAACATCTCGAATGAATAAATGAATTAATTAATGAATGTAAATACCTATTGTTTATTATTTGAAGGAAAATCTAAAATCAAAGAATATACTGACCCAGATGCTTGCCTTTAAGTGTCAGTTATAATTAGTATTTTTAGTAAATTAAATGAAATATTACCCATTAGTATTTAGGGGCTTGATTAGTTAGAGAGAGTTAGCCTGAGTCTGATTGTATTTAGGTATATTGCTAAGATGTGGGTTTCTTGGCTTTAGAGTGAAGAGCTGACTTTGGAGTTATGTTGAATTTACCAATACATGGAGTCCTGACTTTGTAACCAATGTTTCTCTGATGGTTTTTGTGTTGCCCTTTGTTATAAAGCCAATATGATGGATATGAGCAAGCTTTTAGCATAGCAGTTAATAATATTCATATCATGGAAATATCTATAAATATCTTTCATGAATTTCCTTTGGTGAATTAAAACTCTGTATGGTCTTTTAAGGAAAAATACTTTCTTTATATATAAATTGTACACTTTAGATTATCTATATCTGTATCTATACAGTATTTTCTAATAGAATAACGATATTGCCCAGCTTAATGTGAAACTCAAGAAACTCACATGCAAGAAATGTATCTTATTTAGTTGAATATTAAAAGGAGAAAGTAGAGATTTTATTTTCTCATTTTATTTCTGGCCAAATTCAATTTCATATGCAGATTAGATAACATTTATTAAGGAGCTAATATATATTTGGCTGTAAGGAAAATAATTCTATATGTAATTTTTTTGTTTTACAATACAGATTCTTCCAGAGGTAGAAACATGGGCCAGAGAAGTTTTTGAACATGCGACAGTCAAACAATGATCAGAAGAGTCAGAATTTGAAATTAGGAATTTCACAATCCAAACCAGATTATGCAATCTCATACTTCCTGTACTTTAAATAAATTGCTACATCTATCTACTCTATTATGTTATTACAGAGTTGTAGTACCACTCAAACTAATTATCTGTAAAGGAAATTAGAGCAACAATCTAATCTATAGTAGTATCGAAATAAATAAAGTGCTTAGGAATAAATTTAAGGAGATGAAAAGATTTGTACATATTGATAAGGAAATTAAATAAGACACAAACAAATAGGAAAATATTCTATGTTTATGGATGGGGAAACAGTATTGCTATAATTGCATGCTACACATATAGTCTATAGGTTCAAGGCACTCCATATAAAAACTCCAGTGACATTTTTAAAGTAATAAAAGATACTAAAATTTATATGAAACTACAAAGGACCCTAAAAAGTCAGTCAATCTTAAGAAAGAACACAGCCAGAGATATTATATTTTTTATTTTAAATTATATTATGAATCTACAATGATTAAAACAGTATGGCACTGAAGCAAGACACACACAAGTCTGCAGCACACTAGAAAGACTGGAAATAAAACTACAGCTGATCAAGTGATCTTCAGCAAGAGTATGAGAATATACAATAAAATTACTCTTCAATAATGATTTTGAGAAGCTGGGTATATGTATGTGGAATAAGGAAGCTGAACCATTATGTTTCATCATTCACAAAACTTAACTTGAAATAAAGACTTAAATTTAAGACTGAAAACTATAAAAGTAGAAGAAAAAGATTCATGATATTGATCTAGCCAGCATTTTCTCAGCATTTGTTTCTTACCAAAAACAAAAGGCAAGAGCTAAAATAAATAAGTAAACAAATAAATAAAAATAATAAAATATTTTAAACTAAAAAGATTCTATTGAGGAAAAGAAACTATTTCCAGAGTGAAATGTCAACCTTGGAAATGGCGGAACATGCTACAAGCTTTGTATTTTTTAATGCATTAATTTAAAAAACATAAATGGTCTCCTACAACTCAAGAACATCTACAAATGGTCCACAAGTATGTTAAATGATGCTCAGTATTACTAATCATCAGGGATATACAGATCAAATGTCAAAAACATACTAATTCAAACCAGTGAGAGTGAGTTGTCAAAAAACAAAATAAAAGAACAAGTGTGCCTTCTGTTAATAGTAGTGTACACTTAAAAATTTAGAGGACAGATCTTGTGTTAAATGTTTAATCACAATAAAATATGTGATGAATAAATACACACGAATCACTTAGATTAGTATCTGGCAAGTAGTCAATGATCATAAGGACTTAGATCAGTATCTGGCAAGTAGTCAATGATCATAAGGATTGCAAGTTCGAGGCCAACCTGGTCAACTTAACAACTTATTGAGATAATGTCTCAAAATAAAAAATAAAGAGTGGTGAGGATCTAGTCCAGTGCAAGGGGTATAGGTTCCTACCCAGTACCAAATCAAAACAAAATACCCATTAGTGCCTTACTTAATAACCTGTATTTATCTAATGTGCTGAGAATTAACCTTTATTTTTTATTTTTATTTTAAAAGATACAATTAAATATTACTTTCTATTAATTTAATCAATGTATTCATAGTAGCTCTGAAAAAAGTAGGAATACCCCCACAAACTTACAATTTCCTGGGTACTACCAGTGGTTTTCTAGTTTGAATAACAATTCCTTGCTAGTTCTTGGGTTTTTCATGTGGTGCAAGAAGATTTAGAAAAACTAAAAAGAAGACTGAGAAAAACTAAAACTTGAAAAGATAACTTGATCACTTTTGCAACATCAGTCTTGCTCTGAATTAATTATTAGATTTATGGTATTTTGCTTTACAGTACAAATTACTGTTAGTTTGATTTCTTCAACTGCAAATTAGTTCAATGTGGGTGATTTCAATTGTTCTTAGAGGGAAGATAATAAATATTTTTAAAACAGTCATGTAACTTTCTTGTTAGTGAACTTTCAGATTCATATGAACTGTAAGTTAAATATACTGTTACTTATATTCATTCCTCAAATAAATGCTCATGATTGCGCTACATAAAATCACACAGTGATTTTTTAAAAATGTTTAATGGGCAGCATCTAAAATTTTTACTAGTTCATATGACTAATTGTTTAAAGTTAGAATTATTTGTTTCACAGTAAAATATTTTAGAAAAACTGCACACCTAAGAAATGAAAGAAGTAAGAAACAATGTATGAGATTTCTCTCCAAATTTTTTGTATTTATGTACTTTCAAATGAGGATGAACTTCATGAGCAGATCTAGAATTTTTCTTTTCCTGTTGGGAGCACTGTGGTCAAAAAGTCTGCAAAAGGTATTTTTCTATTCCTTGCAAATTCCTTCATACTAAACGCTGTGCGATTCTTTAGTACTCATATCCTGAAAATGTCTGGCATGTATTTCCTGCTCTGCCCTGGACTTCTAAACAAACCCTCTCAATTTATTATTTTTTATGGAGCACTCCACTAGGAATTTACAAAATACATGAGAGTGTGTTCCTCAGACTTATTATAAGTCTGCTCATCTTTTTTTAAATTTTATGGAGCATTTCAATCTCTCTTTGTAACCCAAATCCTACTTGGACTAGATACGACATTATGTTTTCATTTGAGCTTTCGATCTTTAATCTTATTACTTCCTGTTTTCCTAAAACTAAAGTGAATAAGCTTCTTACAAGAATGTAGGCAGAATCTGCCCAAAGCAGTTTAGCTCTATTTACTCTGCTCTTTGGTTGATCCTCCTTCACCAGTTCCCCATCGTATACAAATTTCAGAGAAATCACACATCCAAAAGAACGATCTTGATTGGTGCATGACTTTGTGGGGACATTGCACTGCCACAAAACTTGATTTTTACTATCAAAGTCCGACACACACACACACAGACACACACACACACACACACACACACATGCTCAAACAGAAATGTATAGTCATCAGTCAGATGTTTCGGTTTGCTTCTTTGTAATTTTAGTTAATATCTACAAGGATCTTGAAAGTGAGATTGTTTTCCCTATTTTATAAATGAGATGCCCTTCTTCATCCAAAATTGCACAGCTGGTAAGTATAAGAGGCTGGATTCGATTTTGGATTTGACTGAGTACAAAGCTTAGCTTTTCACACATTTGGAACCACACCTGTGGCTTTAACAAGTTCTCACAGAACCTGATTGCTCCAGTCTTTCAAAAGCCCAAGTGCATAGTATCTGCTTCCATGGAAAGCTTTTGGGCTGGTACAAACAGTGCTGTCCTTGGTTACTGGACTGGGATCAGGGTGAGAGTTCTTGTGTCCTGCTGTCAAGGAGGACAGTGATTTCTGGTGGCCCCAGGAGAGCCGTAGTGTGAGGGGCAGACCTATGAAAGGCATAAGCATTTCCTGTGTGCTTTCTCCACTGGTCAGTCCACAACTATTGCAAAAATATTAAGGCCAATAGATTGCTCTTAGTTCCTAAAGAAACCACACTAATGTAATTTCTTTGTTTTGCAATTGCTCATGCAGTAAGCCGTTGTTCATTAGACTCCTGGGAGTTTGCAAGCCTGAAACAATTGTTACTCTGTTGATCAGGTCCCATTTGTCATTTTGCAGACAGAGACATTCATTTGCTTGCAACAGAACTGAAATAATTAGCTGTTTACCTGGCAGGTTGTTGCTGATTATGTTCAACAAATGACCATAAATGAATAAATTCAGGCACTGTTGAAATAAAATGACTGAGTCACTAGGCAAGACTTTGATCATTGATTTTCACATGAGACTGACACTCGTAAACTAATCTGTATCTCTATTATGAGAGAGATTTGCCTGGTGTCTTGCATAGTGCCCTGGCAGACTCAGTTAAACCAAGACATTGTTTGAGCGTCTGCCAATTAAAAGGATGTGATCTGGGGCAAATTTAGTGAAACTCAGTGGCCTAGTATGTAAAATAGACATGATAACATTTAATTCATGGGTTATTTTGAGGATCAAATATTACCATCCATACAAAGAGGTGGCATATATTAGCTGTTTAAAGTATACTGTGTTATTGCCACACTGGCTATGTTTACATTGGAAGTATTGAACAGCAGTGTTCAGTTATGAGATTTGTTGTATTTGTCTATAACTTGGGGCTAATTGTTACCTTTAATGGTTGTTATGAAGATTTAGTAGGATAACATGTTAGCAATGTCTGTCACAAAATAATTAAATGTGAATTGTTATTTAAATTGTTGTATCAATTTGGGGAGAATCAGTAAGAGCCGTGTGATGTTGACAGTGATGGCAATGTTGATGATAAACTATTCATGGAATTTATCTATTAACTTTTCCAAAACTTTTCTCAGGAAACTATATAAATAGTCCTTCTCTCCTCCATTAAATTTATTAAATATCCTACTGTAGTAACAAAAACCAGTTTTCATAGTCTCTTCAGTCTCTTCATGATATATTTCAGCCCTAATCCCAGCTTCGTCTTCTTTCTTTTCAGGAGCGAGTGTTGTAATTCTTCCTCTGTGACTGGTGATTACAGTCAATTGTTGATATCCATAATTGCCTTGTTTTCTGCTCTGCTGCAAATGTAGAAACATTTTCCACTCTTTCCCTAACAAGATTTTTTTCTTAAATTAAATATAGTGCTCAATGGCACCATCTATTACATTTCTATTCTCTCTTAATGCATACAGTAATCATTATACCACTTTCACAGAGAGGGATAAGAACATTGAGAAAGTGCCCACTCTGTGCCAGGTTCTCTAGTAGGGTCTTTGCAAACATTATTGCATTATTTTTGCAGCAGCTCTGGGGGTAAATATCATTTTTAATTTAAAGTTATTTCTACATAGGTTCCTTAGACTCCAAACTGTAATGAGCTGCTACTTTTCTGAAGATCATTTGGAGAACAATTTGATCACAGTTAAGACATCTGACAATAACAGAATTATACTTTGTATGCCATGAAACAGGCAATTGATAGCAGAAACATTCTATCCCAACTAAATTAAAAATTATCCCCTCTTCCTCCTCCAACATTTCTATTAATTGTCAGAAAGACAAACTAGAATCTCAAACTCCAGTAGACACTAGATAGAAGGCTTGCATCACATGTAGACTCTATAGGTCTTCATACTTTTCTTACTGGTTTCTATTAATTGATTCTTTTCATCCTTAAAACTGATACATTTTCAGGGAATCTGAGAGATCTGGACCCATAATAATTATTTAAAATGTGGTTTTTAGAATCTAGTTGCCTGAATCAGATTTCTGATTTTGCCGTTTATTTGTGAGCATGTTCCTTCTATATATGTCCCAGTGCCTACATTTCAATAATAGAGAAAGTTGTACCTTTCTCCCCTGGGATGAAACTCAGTGAAAAAACAATCATGAGGTACTTGGCACAATGCTGATGTGCTATGAATGTCCCCTGCTTGGTATTTCAAATTTTTTAGAACTCTGTCTCCTTTCCCCTTGTAACTGCACATCACTTATCTCTCCCTTACCTTCTCTCTCTCTCTCTCATTCTTTCTTTGTCTCTCTCACTCTTATGTTAAAATGGAAGCAGTGTAGATGGATGCTTCATAACTAGAAATTCTATTGCTTCTAAATATCTGTCAGTGATCATTTCTTGGGAGAAACCATCCTTCCAAACGCCACCAAGAACATTATTGGAGATGAAAAACAATGGAAGGATAGATTCAGAGCTGTGAGTTGCTATGTCTGATAATTAGACTTGTCTTCTCTCTTTATATAACTCCTAGTGGGTTTTAAAGATAGGCAAGGCATCCCTGGACTTGTGAGCATAAGACTAGTGTCCCTGATTATCTATGATGCACTGCATCACACATTTTCACTTTTTTTTTTCCATTAGCAAAGGATCTGTTGGGCTTTTATGAAATCAGTAGAGATTTATTGCATGCATTTTTACATCTTTGCTGAAGACAATTTTGGGCACAGGGTGTTCTTTTAGTGGATTCCACAGAATTGCTGAAGGCAGCATGTACTGAGTACCCCTTAAGAGCAGAGCTAGGTCAATGGTTCTGCCTCTCTTGAGAGCCACAAGTGCTCATGTCTATGGGTAACTGGTGAGGAAGCTGGTAAATCTCCAAGTCTGCTATCCTTGGAATCATTTATACCTGGAGCTTCCCATCCCCCTGACAAAGCTGATTCTCCAGGTTTTATAAATGTACTAGATTTGCTAAATTTCACTCATTTGTGAAATTATTACCAACTCTGACTGCATTTCTCGGGTTTCTTTCACTTTTTTTTGAGATTTTATAAAATCAAATCTTTCTATTTTCATTAGTACATGTTTGCAGGACATAATGATTACATTCATGGGGAACTGACACACGTACCAGATACATCTTAACGATTCCCAGATTTCAGGGCTGTATTTTAACAGAAAAATGGTGAAAACCTTTTGATTACTTACGGAATGCCAACCATTTGCTAAATGCTTTTAATTTCGTACCACTTAAAACTCATAAAAGCTCAATCCCCATTTAGAGATGAGGAAGCAGTGGTACTGAGTAGGTCTGTTTACCTCAGCGTTGCAGGCCTAGAAAGGGATATCACACAATGCACTTCTTCATCAGCTTCTCATGGATGGCAGAATGTCACATGACTCTTGACTGTGTGGGAGGTCTTCAGCAAAAAGTGTGTAAAATGAAGGTATAAATTCAGAACTGCTCCAAATTTTCACGGTTTCATTTATAAATTGGAGATGATAATTCCAAACTCACTGGCCAGTATAGACATTAAATGAGCTCCTGTACATGTAGACTTCTAGTGGAGTGCCAGACATATAATAGTGTATAAATACTTATTCAATTTTAGTGTGTAAATATTTACTCAATTATCAACCAAGCCCATTTTCATTAAGGAAAAACACCAATGAGTTGTGTCATCCCAAATCTATCTTCTTAAGTTATGATCACTGGACTGTAACAGAAGTGGATGTAATGATTCAGGTGAACAATGCCTCCCAAGAAAGTCATGCACTCATGAGCTGAGCTTTTGGAAGGTGATCAAATCATGAGATGATACTGCTGACTTGTTAGGAGTTGGGGTCTGGTCAGAGGTGGTAGGGCACTGAGGGAGTGACCTGGAAGTGTGTATCTGCCTCCCCTGCTCCTACCTTCTTTTAGGCTTCCTGTCTGCAGTCACGTGTAAGCGGGTTTCTTCTGCGATGCTTTTCAGCCTTGGAACTGACAGGCTGTCAACTAAACTGTGAACTTAAATAAACTTCACCTCTTTTATGTCATGAATTGTGGTGGACTTGGCGGAGGAATGAATGGTTCAACTGTGGTGCAAAAGCACACAGGTTTTGTGAGGAGCGAGTAGGTTAATCAACAATAAGTTTAAATTTGTGAGACATGTTATGCTAGACTGTTGTCCTTCTCCTTTCCAGACAAACTGCCTAGCCTTGAGACAGCCTCTTCCCCAAACTGTTTTGTTGTTGTTGTTGTTGTTGTTGTTGTTATTGTTGTTGTTACTGTTGTTTTTTCTTTCTCTTACACTGATATTCTCGATAAAAACGAGAGAGTTCATGGCTTTGCTACTATTTCTGGTAGTCTCTATAATGCTGGATGCTCTTGGCTGAGTCAGTCTCTCTGGACCTCTTGGTGTTCAGACCCATGCTCATCTCTGAGTAATCTTTACATCCTCTGTGCTGCCATGGTCATGACTATGACTGTAAGTGTAGGGTACCATGTTTCAGCAACAAGAAAAGCGATGAAGATGGTGGGGGAATAAAGGAGATTTCATACTGTGGAATGAATGTAACTATAAAATGCACCCTGGACTAGTGTGGTGTGGGTTCAGTGGGCAGTTTGAGTGGTCTGTGTTGCAGTGATGTACATAGTCATGATATCAATTTTGGAGTATTCATTCTACTGTGAGAACTAATCTGATTTGAACCTCCTTATAGATTTGGAGATAAAGTGGTAGAGAAGGCATCAATGAAGTCCTAAATATCTATGGAGTGACTGTGGCATGCCGTCACCTCTCTTCTGTTCACAGAAAATCAGGGAAAGGAGAGACCATCTAATTTATAGATGAGGAAACTGTGGCCTATGGCAAGCCAGAGATTCTCTAAAACCATACATGAGCCTCCCTGGGGCTAACACCTGCTCCAGGTGAGACTGAACCTATCTTTCTTCCTGTTCTTTCCTGGGCAGGACACCAAGTCTCGGGACAGACGAAGCAATGATCAGTGTACTTGACTTTTATTTTTCTATTCAATTTTCCAGTTTCTCATTGGAAACATCGCATTCTTCACAGAACAGCTTGGAAACCGTTTGGGGAAATAGTCTTGAAAACACAAAATGACAGTGTTTTGTGAAGGGGTGCATGGGAAAAGAAGGTTTGAGTACTGATAGTTTCTCTTCCTCCACCTCATGCATTTTGCAAGGCCCAGCAAATGAAGGTGATTTGGGGCTCTATCCTCTGGGACATGAAAGACCTGGATAAACAAATCAGACTGACAACTGCAGAGCCATAGAGGGAGAACTGGAAGAAAAATATGCCAAAAGAATCCCATGAATGAAAGAAAATCATTGAAGCATTGGAGTTAGAAAGACCTGGATTTGAACTGTGAGTTGTGGCTTTTATGACTATTAGAGACTTTAACAAAATTCTTAATTTCACTCATCCTCAGTTTCTTCTTTCATAGGTTGAAAATAATAAATGCACCTAACAGCAGCACAATAAAACTTCCACAGGCATGAAAATAGATTGTAGAATAAGTGCTAATGGTTTTCCATTTTTTACTTTTTTTTTAAACTAACAGAGATAGGAAATATAATAATTAATGCTAATTGAGCATGGTTCATAAATTAACATATTTTATTTTTTTAAATTTTTTTTTTGTTTGTTTGGTACTGGGAATTGAACTCAGGACCTCATTCTTGCCAGGCAGGCACTGTGTCACTGAGCTGAATCCCCAGGCCCTAAACATGGATCTTGAGTTAAATGTTATTGCAGAACCTGAGGCAGGAAAGGTAAATGACAGCTAAAATTTCCCATTGTAGGAAACTAAGTTCAGGGCATTTCACTCTATCATTTGTACCCATAATTACAGTCTTGGGTTCATCAAGGAGTCTGCAAGCAAGAGTTTAAAGCAAAGAGAGGATAGGGAAAGATAGGCCAGGTTACAGTGCCAGCCAACTGACTTTGAGAAAGGGTAAAATCTTCATGGTACTAGGGGTGGTGATATAATTCCCGTACTCTGTGAAGTTGAGGCAAAACAGTTACAAGTTTGAACCCAGTCTGACAAATTTCACACTTAGTGAGACACTGTCTCAAAACAAAGCAAAAACAAAAAGCCTATCTATGTAATTCAGTGCAATGACCTTGGTTGGGTTCAATCCCCACTATCATAAGAAAAACAATGTTCAAGGGTTTTGGTATTCCATGGTCAAGCATACAATAGGAACATTATTGTAAAAGAAGGGATGAGAAATGGTGTAAACTGGATCTTTTGGCAGACAGTTTAGAAGATTAGAGAGTATGTATCCCCCAGCTCAAGCAGCTGATGCCAGGGACTCATGCATCCATAGCTGTAGTTTCCTTGGCTTCATGGTCTTCCACTTTCACTGTCAGAAAACTCAGAAAGAAATCAGAGTCAATTTCTATTTTCTTGGAGCAATCACACACTGTACAGTTCGTATCATGAAACCTAAGTCTGCGATGAGGAGAAAAAGATTCTTAATCATCCCAATTTTTCATCTGTTTGGCAAAACAAAACAAAACACAACAAAAAGAAGAAACAATAGGTGGTGATTTTTCATCTCTTTCTTCATCATATACAACTTTCAATTATTCAACTCCAAATAGTTACATTTTGAAGGTGCAATAATATAGTAAGAGAAGGTAGGAAAAGTGTTATTCAGAATCTGAAGAGTGTGTGTAAACAGTTTAGAATGTTATCTAAAGGGGGTACTTTTAGCTCCCTTCTGGGAGAGCAGTGTAAGGATAAAGAAGGAAAATGTAACCGAAATCAGTTTACGAACATTTTTGGGGTAGCTCCTCTATGTCTGATATGATAGATAGGACTCCACTAAACGCAAATGCATAATACAGATTTGTCACAATTAGATTGTTCACATTGTTCTGTATGTTGCCAGACAGTCCCATACAGTGGAACAAGCCAGCATGTGACAAGCAACTTCTGAATTTCTGAGGAACAGTTCTCCTAAATCATGTGAAGTTCTATGTACACACATAAAAGTATAGCTTTATAATTATTCTCATAGATGTTCCTCGAGGTTAACCGAAAACTTGGAGTGAGATAGAGATTCTGA
>RJWM01046769.1:0-12190 GCA_004363535.1 Dasyprocta punctata
ATTTACAAACTTCATTGTGAGTACAATAACCAAAATAAAAAAATTTCTTGGTGGGTTCAATAGTAGAATGAACTGCTCTGGGAGCCCAGGTGGCCCTGCTATGTCCACTGTCTCCTGTAGCCTTCAGGGCAGGGGATGCACTGGGAATGTTGGGAACTCTGGAAGCTGAAGGTGTGTCCATAAGAATAAGTCCATATTAGCCTTCTGGAGAATGAGATATCACAGGAAAGAGAATCAAGGCGGCCTAATTTAGAGCCAGCTCATCCTTTGAAGCTGACGTCTTGTCAACCATCAGGTGCTGTTAGATTTGCAGGAAGGATATTGAACACCTGAGAAGTGAGAAATGGTCTGTCTTATACATACATTTCTCTTTGAGTAATTGAAGATATATATGAATGAGCTAACTATATTATCTACTACTTTAATATCAGGGCTCAAGTTAACTCTAACATCTTGAGTCTTTATGGAGGCAGGTTTTACTTCCTTGAGCTACTGGCTGACTAGAGAGTCCTCCATGGAACTGTTGACATTCAGGGATGTGGCCATTGATTTGACTGTAGAGCAGTGGAAATTTTTTTTTTTTTTTTTTTTTTTTTTTTTTTTTTTTTTTTTTTTTTTTTTTTTTTTTGTTCTAGGAATTGAACTCAGGACCTTATACTTGCCAGGCAGGAACTTGTGCCACTAAACTATATCCCCAGCCTTTTCCTTCATTTCTGGTACCATCTCAGCCACCTGTCTACAAAGTGTGAGCAGTGGACAGCCTCTTTTACAATAATTTTTTATTTTTATTTTTATTTTTATTTTTTGTCTTTTTGAGACAAGATCTTGCTATGCAGTTCAGGCTGGCCTTGAGTACACTTTGTAGCCCAGGTTGGTCCCGAACTTGCAACAATTCTCCTGCCTCAGCCTCCCAGGTGCTGGGATTACAGGCATGTGCCACCATGCCCAGCTCTACAATAATTTTAATGTTTAAATGTTTTGGGAAATTCTGTGCCCAGGTAAGAAAAGTGGATTCTAAGACTCCAACTAGCAGAATGTTATAAATTAAGATCATCTAAAAATCTCAGCTGAGGAAAAATTTAGAAGAATCAAACAAAAGATAAGATAATGAAGAAGGAGGAGGACAGACACAGAGGAAGACGAGAAGGAAGAAAAAACAAAATATTTAAGCCCATGGACGCGTCAGTAAGGCATAGATACTATAAGAAAATGCCTTAAAGTGTGAAAGAAATTTCATCTTCCCCCACTGGATGGGGCTCAACTCTCACTATTGAGGGCCCTGTTTCAGGAATTCTCAGCAGATGCTTGCTCCTGTGGTCAGTAACAGTTTCAGATGAAAAGAAGGTTCCAAGATCAAGATGTTGCCTTTGGATCAGTGGTTCTCCAAATGGAATCTGAGGATCTCTGGTGGTCTCTTCAAGTCATTCAATGGACTGGGTCAAAATACAAGACATATAAGTGTGTTGGGTGGTTTTGTTTGTCTTTTTCTTTGAAGCATATTTTCCACTGCGGATTAGATTAACAAAAAAAAAAATTTTTTTTTTCTTTTTGAAACAGGATCTCACTGTATAGTTCAGGCTGACCTTGAACACACTGTGTACTCCAAGCTGGCCTAGAACTCACGGTAATTCTCATGCCTCAGCCACCACACTGAACTGGTCTCAAAATTTAAAACTACCAAAACAAACATTTCTGAAGGGAGGTATAAATAATCAGAAGGAATTTGATTAAATATTTCAAAAATGTTTTTTGTTTTTTTGCTTGTATATTTGATCTAATAAATAGGTGAGACTCTTGTTCTGCACCAATAGTCTTATGATGAAAACTTCTACAGTGCACCAATCTAGATGAAAAAGATTAACCCTGCCAGTCATACCTTTGTGAGGGGAGGAAAGTCAGATCCACTCTTCCCTGGTAATCCCACGTCCCGGTATCCTTTATTCCTGGTCCTGTCTCTCTCTCTCAGCATTGATTTCTACAGTAGTTTGTGCTCACAGCTTGCAGTCAGAGGCAGCCCCTAGCAAGGACTGCACTCTGCTACCACACTGTCTTCCCTCAGGTTTCTTTTCCAGGGAGCAGGAGCTCAGGTGTGGGGTGAAGGGTAGTCAAAGGAGGCTGCAGTTTAGGAAGATCTGTTTTCCCTCAACCTAGACCCACAGCAAGAGTTAACCCCAGGAGAGCTGGGCTGCTGGAGGAGTGTTTGATGAGGTATCTAATGACCCCCCGCTGTCACCACAGCACAGCAAAGCTTTGCGGACATTCAGGTTGCTCAAATGCTTTGAGAAAAATTTTGCATATAAGCCTAAGTCAGCCTTTCCCTTTCCAATGAAACAATGTGCACCTTACTTGTTGGACCAGTTTGCATGGCTATACTTTCCTACCAGAGTTTCAAGACAGATGGGCTCCCTACAATGCAGATAAACAATTTGGAAGCTATAAATCAGAGTGAACTTGCAGACCTCTAATTGGATTTTGCTAAAGTGTTTCAATACCCTATACCTGTCTGGTAATTCTGCCACGTGTACAAAGTGCTCCCCTAATTCAGATGCCACCCCGTATTTCCCAGATGGTGTTAGCCTCCTGATCCTTTGGTGCAGATACAGCCAGGAAAAAAGGAAGCCCTGTTCTGCCTACTTTGCTTGATAAGCTGAAAACAACTTGTTTACTCTTTGCATCTGATCAGGAAAGAAGAAGAAGAAGAAGAAGACGAAGATGAAGACGAAGACGAAGAAGAAGAAGAAGAAGAAGAGGAGGAAGAAGAAGAAGAGGAAGAAGAAGAAGAGGAAGAAGAAGAGGAGGAGGAGGAGGAGGAAAAGGAAGAGGAAGAGGAAGAGGACAAATTGGAATATCTAGATGGAACTTATTACATACCTTCTGGGATCCCTTGGCTTCTGAACAGTTAGTTCCACCATTGATTCTCCCTTCCAAGTTTGCAGAGGCTCAAGGACTTACCCTGTCAGGGAATGATAATTTGCTGTCAGTTACTACAAGTTGGTTTAAATAGGTTGTGAAGATGGAAGGGAATTAAAATTTTAGACAAAATCTGCCAAGAATGCCTGCCAAACCCCGCAGACATGTCCAGGCAAGCCTCATAACAGAACAGTCCTTTCTTTGTGTAACTCCTGTTTTTACTGCCTTGGTGTAACCGACGACCTTGCAATGTAACTTGAGGTATCTTTATTGCCTTTGTGTAACTGATAGCCTTACAACATAACTTGAGATCTTCAGACTCTTTCAGCAACTCATGATGTCACCCAACCCTCCAATGACACATGCCAAATCTGCCTTTGCACCTCCCCACTTGCTTTGCCTTTAAAAGGCCCAAAATCCCCACTGGGTGGTGCTCTGGCTCTTTGGGAGAGATCTAGTCAGAAGCCCACCAGTGCAATAAACTGCCTCTTAAACCTCCTGGGTGCCATTTCTTCCCATGCTTGGTCTGATTTTTGTAACATTTCTTGATTCCCTCACTGGGAAGACCATGCTGACCACTTAGGTCACTGACTGAGGCCTGGCAGCTGAAGCAGGAACCTCTCTAAGTTCCTCAACAGGAAAGTGTACCCTCCAGAACTTGTTGGAGTCTTCTTATCTCCTTGGGGGTCCTGCACTAGAGGCCTCTGCTCCACACTAGTGACTCTCAATGGCTCCAAAGAGGGAGAAAGGACACAGTCAGGTAGGGTCTTCAGATAAGGTAACACCCCAGGGGTGCCCACATCAGTCTGTCAGTCAGTGTCAGTCCTGCCATGTTCAGGGCAGGAGAGCCTGACCATCTCTTGTTAGTTTAGGAAAGGGGTGGAATGTTTTAACCTCTGAATTAATGTGTGAATGAATATATGACATCCCAGGTGAATCCAGCTGCTTTGGATGGTTGGTTCTCTAGTTCCATTGCTTTTAGCTATCGAGTTCAAATGGGCTTGTCCTGCAATTCTGTGGTCTGTCATTCAGCTCAGTGGTGACTCAAACCTCTGTAATGGGGGTCACTGACCTGGACTGGGGATACAGGTGTGCCTATTGCTAAGTTAGACCTTCATCCCTAAGAGGAGAGCAGCCAGTCAACCATCAGACTGGTTCTCTAGCAAAGAGGGCATACCCCTCTTTGTCTGTATCTTGCATCCCCAAACAAGGGAACATTACATACACAAAGGGAGATAAGATGGTATCTAATTTGTCAAAGCTTATAATTCTGGACTATATCCTAAAGAATTTTTTTAAAAGACTTTTTTGGTAATTACAAAATTAAAATGAAACCAAACTGGCTCTGTTCTTTTTTTTTTTTTTTTTTTTTTGCGGCACCGGGGATTGAACTCACAGCCTTGCACTTGCCAGGGCAGGCGCTTAAGCCACTGAGCCAAACTCCTGGCCCTGGTTTTTTGAGGCAGGGTCACACTATGTAGCTCAGGTCGGCCTTGCGCCGCGTTGTAGCCCAAGCCGGCCTCGAACTCACAACGCTCCGCCTACCTCAGCCTCCCGAGTGCTGGGATTAAAGATGTGCGCCACCACGCCCGGCTCTGGCTCTGTTCTTGAACAAGACTCCCTGAACAAAACCCCATTTTTCCTGAGGATTCCTCCTTGGCAGATGTATCATTCCTTATTGGTCACCATAGCTGCTGCCTGAACCTACAGTTTCACTGGGCCAGCCCTCCCGCTCCTGCTCCTGGCTCCTCTACTCCCAGCCAATTGTACCGGTTCCAGCCACCAGTTCATCTGTTGCCAGCCCTCTACCAGTTCATCTGATACCATGCCAGCCTGCCTCTCCACCCCCAACTCCAGAGTCTCTAGTCAGTCATTGCCTATGTTAAGTTACCGAGACCCTCCCCACTGGAGACTTCTGCTTTATAGCTGCCCTTACATGCCTATCCTGGTCAGATGGCATCATCTAATGCCCACTTGGGATGACTGTCAGAAACTCCTTCCGGCTCTGTTAAACACTGAAGAATGCTGCTGAATTTTTAACAGAAGCTGAGAGCTGGTTGGAAGGAGAAGTCCTTGCTCTCACTGTCAACTCTGATAGATGGGTAGCTTCAGCCTTTCCAAAGGACTGCCCTGCCTGGAATTCAATACCTCAGAGGGAAACAAAGCAATCCACAGAAACTGTCAAGTACTTCTTAAAGATATCAAAGTGGGGCAAAAAGCTATCAATATGTCAAAAGTTACTACTGTTACCCAGAAGCCTGATAAAAGCCCTTCACTTTTATGAGAGACTGTAAAGCCTACAGAGTTTACACGCCATTTGAC
Source organism: Dasyprocta punctata (assembly GCA_004363535.1). Lineage (NCBI taxonomy): Eukaryota > Metazoa > Chordata > Mammalia > Rodentia > Dasyproctidae > Dasyprocta > Dasyprocta punctata. The sequence continues at coordinate 5,233 of RJWM01046769.1, forward strand.
ATTGAGGCTACAGAAACTACAGATGGTAGATGCAACCTGCACTGCACAAAAAGAACCTGGTTACCACAAGAAAATCCAATCTGATTGATGATCATACCTTCTGGTCAAAGACCAATATGCAAGATGTAAAGGCTATAAACTAGAAAAACAAATACCCTTTCATACTGAAATGTAGGTGTTCTCAAAAGCTTCAACCTGGATCAGATGATAACCCTTTCATCAGTCTGATGGGTTCAGGGTAGGCCAGACTGGGCTCCCTTCTTCAACTGGGTTACCAAAAACTCATGGTCCACATCTATGTTGGGGCCAACCTATAATTTTCCTGGTAGACAGTGGAACAGAAAACTCTGTAGTTATCCAAACTACTGCCCCTCTGTCAGAAAAAGGTTACCATCACCAGTGCAACTGGGACCCTTGCCTCTTGCCACTTCTGCCAGGCACAAACTTGCAGTCTGGGAGGACATCAGATTACGCATGAGTTCCTACACTTGCTGGAGTGCCCAATCCCATTCCTGGAGAGAGCCATCCTATCTAAGTTAGGGGTCATCATCACCTTCTCTCAAGGGCAGTCTGCTTCTCTGTCTCTCCAGCTCCACAATCACATTTCCTGCTTGCTGTCATGGTCCCCTGAGAAAGAAAATGGCAATTGATGGTCACATGCAGATGAAACCAATCCAGAAATTCTCAAGACTCTCTTTCTCTGAGTTTGGGCCATCAACCACCTGTCTCTGACTGTGAAACTCCATCCTGGGGTAACCCTCCCATCCCTGCATCAAACAGTACTCCATGCCATGAGAGGCTCCACTAGGAATTCAACCACACACCCAGAGGCTTCAGAACTGTAAAATACTCAGAGACTGCCAAACCGTCTAAAATACATCTCTTGCCTGTAGAAAAACCCAGGAGAAAATATTGTCCAGTTCAGGATCTCTGAGCTGTCAGTGCTGCTGCAGTTGCCCTCCATCCTGCAGTCCCAAACCCATATACTCTACTCAGTCTTCTGCTACCCACAGCCCGCTGGTATACCTGCACTTGCTTTCTCTTAGAGAAAAAATGCTATTGTGCTAATAAGTCTGGTGTTGTTAGAGAAACTGCCTGCCAGTTAGGAGAATGAATAAACCAGGGGGCTTGGGGCAAGTGGATGGGTTCCTACTGGTGGAACTCCCTGGGAAATTGGAAGCCATGGCTAGGGGCCCTATTACAACCACTAACAGGTCTCCTCCTCATACTCTTGATAGGACCCTGCTTATTAAATTGGCTTACCACCTTTATTAAAAAACACATGAACAGAATTAGCCTCCAAACGACTCTCAGACCTGGCAGCTCGTATACAGCCTTAAATATCAACATCTCTGAAATTGATTTTTCTGATTAACTAAAAGAGAAGGAAATTAAAGGGGATTAAAATTTGAGACCAAAGCCTGCCAAGAATACCCACCAAACCCAGGAGACATGTCTGGGCAAGCCTCATAACAGAGTATTCTTTTCTTTGTGTAACTTCTGTTTTTACTGCCTTTGTTTAGCTGATGGCCTTGCAATGTAACTTGAGGTGTCTTTACTACCTTTGTGTAACTGATAGCCTTACAATATAACTTGAGATTTTCAGACTCCTTTAGCAGCCCATTATGTCACCCAACCCTCCAATCATATGCTCCAAATCTGCCTTAGTACCTCCCTGCTTGCTTTCCCTTTAAAATCCCCAAAACCTGGCTATGCAGGGCTCTGGCTCTTTGTGAGAGATCCAAGCAAGTGCCCCCTTGTTGGGCCATGAGGAGGTCTAATGCCCTGTGGTTTGGGAGAACTACTGAAGCCAAGGAGTCAATTTGGTCTTGGAGTATGTTGAGTGCTCTTTGCACTGCTGTAAAATCATCCTCTATCTGGGTGCCCAATTGTAAGTATGGTTGTAGGTTCAGGCCCAAGGCCCACTTTGGTTTATGTGTCTGGAAATGCAAGAGTAATAACACCAGCATCTCCTCTGCTTTTGATGAGCACCTCATGGCAGACAACTGGAAGAGGAAGCGGTTACATCTGGAAGGAACACTGTGAGGGCTGAGGGGAGCTGTAAGACTTGGTTATAATAACTTGATCTTATGATAATTTATGAACTCTCACAGAACTATAGTAACCCCTTCATGAGAATGGATCCTTCATGATGAGTACCTGTTAAAGGCATCACCTCTCAACACCATTACACTGAGTGCCAAACCTCTTCATGAGTTCTGGTGGAAACAAACCATATTCAAATCATAGCAGAAGTTTACCTAAAATTCAGTTTAATCCTTATTACATGACTGACAAGGATGAACAATACCTAGCAATGACCCCATTCAATTACCCAAAGAAACAATCCCTTGGGTTCAGTGTTGTCCTTGAAGGGCAAAGAGAAATAGCATCAGAATTTGAACAATGGTTAGCCTCAGCTTTTCTAAATCATCTGCAAGTGAGTGCATGGTTGAAGCTTCTAGAAGTAGGACTTTATTGGGTATAATCAAGGGGTCTGTTTGAAGCCAGAGGGCTTCAGGAGTTTGTCCCTATTTTGATCTTAGCATATAGTGGAGCAAGTCAGTGAGGTAAGGTGTCATGCTGATCTTGGATCTTACAATAGTTATTCTTGTAACTTTGGAAAGTTTAAAGACAAGATCCTATATACAAATCACTGATTACATGCAACTTGTAAGCACTCATTTTCAACAGCACCCTAGGAGAACCTTCTTTATTAGACTTTCTGTTTTCCTTCCCATTCAAGAAAAAATCTGTATAAGAAAATAATGAAAGCCCATTTCATTTGTTCTCTCTCTCATTTGTTCTCTCTCTCTCTCTCTCTCTCTCTGTGTGTGTATGTGTGTGTGTGTGTTTCTCTCTTTCTCTGTCCCCCTACCACCTCTCTTCCATAAACCAGCATATTTCAGACTTGTCCTGGCTGATAAGATTAGAGGAAAAGCTTATGGAATAGCTGTGATCTCTAAGGTGCTGAAGCCCCATTCTCTCCTATAGCAAAAAGTTACCTTGAGTGTTCTTTCCATATATGAACTGGCCTGGGTCCTAAGACAAAAGCATCTGCCCCAGACTCTTCTATATGAGCACAGGGACATGAATCTTGTCCTACAGTGCTGCCTTTTGCATGGAGCTACTAAAGTAGGTGGGCTCATATGGGGGAGTGGAGAGGCAGCACTCAGCCTTTCCTCAGGCACCTTAGGCCTGCTCCACAGAACAGAAGACACTGCTGGCTATTCCAGTTCCAGGCATGCAACACCCCTTCCCCAACTTGCCTATAAAAAGTCCCTGTTCACATATCAGTAAAAACAGCAACCAACTGGCAACTGATACTAAAACAAGTCCTGGCATTTCAAGTTCCCAAAAATATCCGAATCTAGGCTTTTACACTGGGTTCATGTAATCTGTTTGTTTGTTTGTGAGGTATTTTGTTTTGTTTTGTTTGAGACAAAGGTCTTACTGTGTAGTTCAGGCTGGCCTTGAGTCGCTATGTAGCATAGATTTGCCTTGAATTCATGATGATCCTCCTGCCTCAGCCGCTTAGTGCACAAATGTGCACCACCATGCCCAACCATGTAGTGTGTTCTTTTAGAGGAGGTCATGAATATCAATTTCTTTTTAATGCTTATGGATTCTATTTTGGTGGCATCTTGGAAAAATTTAAAACCTTATCTTGAGAAATTTGTATCTGTATATACAGTAGATAAGCAGATAAAGGGCTGCTTGCTTATTATTTCTAAGATGTGGGGTATTTCATATCATTAGAGGAAAGAACAAATAAGAACATCTTTTGCTTTGGTACTTCTGGTGACAAAGTTTTTAGCATATCCTGATGTTTCTCATCTTTCTGTCTGTATTGTTGGAAACTTCCACTGGTCTGGGTCTGACAATAGTCCAACTGGGCCAGAAGTCCAATAGACCCCAAGGACAAGAGGTTCCTGAGGCAGGAAGACTGTCCCTTTTGAGTGGATACGTGGCAGGATTGGGGTTGGCACTTCTGCTTCATCCAAAGAGTTAGTCCCCTGACTGGCCCTCCTTTCTTAAATTTTTCAGACCCTGTGATCTTTACTGCAAAGCAAACCATATGGTTTTGATTCAAGTTCCTGGCTTACTCAGAGTTTTTCATGTCTACAGTGGCAGGAAACCCTCTAGCCTCTTTAAGCAGCTGCTGTGGTATCTTAGAGAAGAGGCCAGCTCTTTTGGACTTCCTTATAAGCTGGGCATTGGAGTCCAATGGAGAACATTCTATAGTGTAGAGAAAGTGTAACCAGAATGACTATAGGGTTGGAGAAGCACCTCTGGGATTCAGAGAGGTGAGCACCAGGCTTGAGTACCTTTGGGTGACAATCCAGAGAACTAGATTTTACCCCTACCCCAAAATTTCCGTGTCTTCCTGTGAGACAGCCCTTTCTTGGAAATGGGAGAGTAAAACCTAAACCTTCCAGGAGAGACAGAAGAGAAAAGTGTTGTCTGAATCAAGGGACAACACAAAGCTTCTAATCCCATAGATTGAGGCTTCTGAATGAGGTCAGATAAATATCAGATGAGCTTCAGCGGGATTAATTGAAAAAAATCTGTAATTTGGTAAGAAGATGAAGGCTACAGGAGGAAGTCAGTCACTTCCCAGAAAGGATCAAAGTTACTCTTAGGTAAGAGGTGAAAGGATAGTGACAGGCTAAGGAAAACCTTAAAGCAATCATTTTATTTAGTTATATAATATTTTATAATTTTAAGCTTTTTGATCTTATCTCAGAGTCTATGTATTTGCTAATCTTGCTGTTTGAAAGACTTTCTCAGCACATCCTCATGTGGCTGACGCCTTCTATCTTTCAGATTTCATGTGTCTCCTCAGAGAAGACTTGTATGACCAACTTCTCTCAAGTTACTTTTACTTCACTCCCAATCACATTACCTTATTTCCTAGATCTCTTCACTATTTGAAATTTCTTGTTTGTTTACTTGCTTTGACCTAATTCTGTATATTAGTCATGTTTCCATTGCTGGGGCAAAATTCCTGATATTTAAAGGTTTATTTTGGCCCGTAGTTTCAGAGATTTCAGTCCACGGTGCTGGCTCTAAGGCAGAAACATCACGGCATAAGGGCATGGCCAAGTAAAGCTGTTCGCCTCATGGCATCTAGGAAGAAGAAGACAGAAAAAGAGTCTGAGAGGAAGGGGCCAGCATCTGGGGTCACTCTCCCATCACCCAGTCAGACACATCCAGAAGTGTGTTTTACTAATCTCCTAGATGTCTCTGAATCCAATCAAGTTGATAATCAAGATTTACCACAACACTCTACAACCATAACGCAAACTCTGTGAAAGTACCCATCACTGCTGCATCCTCAGTGTCTAAAATACTGCCTCTGCAGGACAGCAGATGCTCAAAAATCACATGTTGAATGAGAGAATAAATGAGTAGAGGGTTAGAGTTGGGGAAGCTAACCCAGGAAAACCAGGTAAAATTGTAATAGGATGCATATGGCCAGAAAGAACAGAAATGATCAGAAGAGGAAATTGAGACCAGTAACCAAAATCTCCTTAGAAGTGGAAATAGAGAATGAAAATAAAAGGACAACCACATTTTGCCTGATGCCTTCCAGCTTTCATCACATTCGACAAGTGTTTAAGCACTTCCTATGTACCCAACGTTATGCCAAGAGCTATAAATACAAAAATTAATGAAGTTAAAGCCTGAACAGGATGGGGGAGGAAGTAACCTGAAGAATTGCTCTTTCTTGAGTTTTCAATCCATTCACTGAGCTCACCATCTTATAGAAGACACAAGCACAGCTAATGAACATTTTTGTAGGGACATCAGGGGTGTAAATGAACTTCAAAAGGGAAACATGTAAAACAAAACTGTAGAAGAGATGAAACTTTATTTGAGCCTCAAAAATGTGTAAAGAGTTTAATGGGTATAGAAGAAAAAGTATATTCCAGTAAGATGACAGCATGAAAAAAGGTATGGAACCGTGAAAGTGCTTGTTAAACCTGAAAAATACCAAGCACATTAAATTGTTCCCTGTGACTAAGCACAGTTGTGTATAAGGGAATGGCTAGGCATGAGTTTAGAGATATGGATGAAATGAAGTGTGAAGGACAGACCTCATAAAGAATGTGGACTTAGTAGCCGGGCGTGGTGGCGCATGCCTTTAATCCCAGCACTTGGGAGGCTGAGGTAGGAGGAACGTTGTGAGTTCGAGGCCAAGTTGGGCTACAACGCGAGCACAAGGCTGGCCTCAGCTACATAGTATGACCCTGCCTCAAAAAAATCAGGGCTGGGAGTTTGGCTCAGTGGCTTTGATTTAGGAAAATGATCTCGCTGGGGCCTCCAAATGGTATAGGAAAAATGATCCCGGACCTCCGAATGATGTGGAGGAATGAAACTCCCAACCTATTATACATACGGCGAGAGTTTGTGTTCTCTAAAATCGAAGAATGAATTTTAGGAACAACGGAGGGTAAGAGGAGAAGGTATTTATTGAGAGAAAGAAAGCTTCTGTCTGAGGGACAGAAGGGGGCCCGAGTGGGTTGCCAAAGATTTTGTCATATTTAGGGACTTTTATAGAGTAAAACCATGATGGGGAAAACTGGGAACTCGCAAGGCAGACGGGCATAAGGTGGGACATAACCATGGTTAACCAATAAGATTAATTGCTCAGGTAGAACTGATTAAATTATTATTATTTTTTTTTTGCAAGTGATTAATCGAGAAAGCTATATATTTATTTTCTTAGTGGAATAAAGTAGAGGGGCTGAAATATAAACACTTTGTGGTGGTAATTCTTTTTTTTTTGTTAATATTTTATTAATAATAAAAGACAAGGCAGAAGAGAATCCCCCAAACTTGCTACATTGCCTGCTGTAAAGAGATGCTTGGGTCGCTGACCAGAGGCCTGGCCAAATCTACAAAACAAAAGTTGGTTGATGTTCCTTGGTTGCTATCAATCCAGCCAGACCTC
>RJWM01046770.1:0-12160 GCA_004363535.1 Dasyprocta punctata
GCCTTGCGCTCGCGTTGTAGCCCAAGCTGGCCTCGAACTCACAACGCTCCGCCTACCTCAGCCTCCCGAGTGCTGGGATTAAAGGCGTGTGCCACCACACCCGGCTCATCCTGTACTTTTTAATTTAAATTAATTTTTTGTTTTCAGACAGTTCCCCCTAAGTTTCTAAATGGCTCACACTGTGTTTAAACTTGTGATCCACCTGCCTTAGCCTCTCAGAATGCTGTGATTATAGGAATCCACCACCATGCCTGGTGGACAAAAGAACTATCTCTTAATCTTGCTGAAAACTATTCACTTACCCAACAAAAGTGTGTCAAGGGAGGCTGTTGAGATTCCTGTCACAGCTATGGTGCTGGAGCTGTGGAGTTGAGGACCCGGCATCCCGACTCCAAGGCCACCACAGTCTGAGTCACTGCCCAGGTCGGAGTCTCAGTGGGACTCACTGGGAAGCTTGCGGGAGTCCACAGACCTTTGAAACTCTGTCCAACAAGGCGTGTGTGAGGAGTCAGCAGCGAGGTCTGTAGCCCCAAGGATGGGAGGGACCAGTAACCTAACAGGCGTAATGGAAGTGGGTACACCTTCTCTGCAGGGGTTTCAGGGAGTTAGGCATGTCATGGTGCTATAGGAAACATATAACCCACCACCTGGTAGGTGTCAGATGTGCCCAGTTTGTGGTCTCATTACATCAGGGAATGAAACCAGGAACCAAAGGAGGAAGTTAGGAGAGCTTTATTGGAAATAAGGCGAAAGAGAACAGCTCCTGGATTTCCAGAAGAGTAACTGATACAGCAAAATCACAGTGTGGGTACAATATGGGTCAAGCTACAATTAACCTATAGCGTCACAAGTATAGTCACTTAGCTAATATCGATCCAACAAGGAAGAGTCACGCAGCAAGGGTACCTGGAAAGAACTTCCCTTTGGGAAGGGACAGGTGTAAGCGTCCCAGTGTTCTGGCGACTCACCTACAAGAGTCTGATGCCTATCTGGGCCCACCGGGCCTGTTGGTGGTGTAATTACAGTATAATCTCAAATTGCAGTTTATCTCTAGAGAAGCTTGCAGGCCTGATCATTGCGTCTCCATCCTGAGGCCTGGCCCTCTTCAGACCCGCCCCCAGCCACGTCCTGATATCTGTGTGTGTGTGTGTGTGTGTGTGTGTGTGTGTGTTGACTTCCTTGAGGGCCTGATTGATCCCTTTCTGGCTGCACATGAATTTCTTTTCTTTTCTTTTTTCTTTTCTTTTTTTGCGGCACTGGGGATTGAACTCACAAGTTCGCACCTGCCAGACAGGCACTTAAGCCACTGAGCCAAACTCCTGGCCCTAGTTTTTTGAGACAGGGTCGCACTATGTAGCTCAGGCCGGCCTTGCACTCACGTTGTAGCCCAAGCCAGCCCCGAACTCACAATGCTCCTCCTACCTCAGCCTCCCGAGCGCTGGGATTAAAGGCGTGCATATGAATTTCTGTCTAATTCAGCTGTCTATAATAATAGAAGCCCTTAAACACAGTGTTTTCATTACTTTTCTCATTGTTGAGACAAAATATCCAATACCCAAAGTTAAAGGAGAAAAGGTGTGTGGTAGTGCATAGTTTGTAGCGTTTTCAGTTCACAGCTGGCTGGCTCCAAGATAGGGTGGCTCGGCAGAGTGGCCTCACAGGGCAGGCAGGCAAACGACGGCCAGCAGCAGGTGACAACAGCAGTCCTCTTTCTGCCGCTCATATTCTATTCCCCAAGGGCTGGTAGCACTGGCACCCCAGATGGGGCAGCCTTGATTCTAGCATTGCACCATGAATCAATCCCAGCATCCCATCCTTAATCCCGGCGTTGCACACTCTAGATCCAGCCATGTCTGAAAAGGCCCACCTACGACCCCGTGAAGCTTTGGGGGCCATCACACCGAGGCACTGAGAAACACCAGAAACAGGGCCTCTCTGGAGAGAAGAGGCAGGGGAGCGGGCAGGGAAGGCGATCTCCTGCCCAACCTACTGTACCTCAAACCCAACCCAGGCACCCAGAGACTAAGCGGAGGCCGGGAGGATCCTGGAGCACACACAGAGAGGCTGAGGTACCGCGTCTCGGGCTAAAGCCTGCGTCCAGTCCCGAGCAGTGGTCAGGAGGCTCCTGTTGCGCTAATCCAAGGCCAGCATCAGCGTCAGGGTCAGGGTTAAGGGTCTTGGGTCTTTCCCCACAGGATGCAGGACAAAGATGTGTCCAAATGCCCAGGTGCGAGGAGCTCTCTTTGGCTTCTCCTGCTCTTAAAATAGTTCTCAAAGCCGGACGTGGTGGCGCATGCCTTTGATTCCAGCACTCGGGAGGCTGAGGTAGGAGGAGCATTGTGAGTTCGAGGTACGCTTGGGCTACAATGCGAGCGCAAGGTCGGCCTGTGCTACATAGTGCGACCCTACCTCCAAGATCTAGGGCCGGGAGTCTGGCTCAGTGGTGTAAATACCTGTGTGGCAGGCGCGAGGCTGTGAGTTTGATCCCCGGTGCATAAAAAAAAAAAAAGTTGTCAAAAGGTGGTTAGTAATTTTTTCCTCACTCATCTGAAATTTACTGTAGTATCCACTTAATGGAGTCCTGATTTTTTTTCTTTTTTTTTGCAGAACCGCAGATCAAACTCTCAACCTCGCGTTGTAGCCCAAGCGGCCCTCGAACTCACAACGCTCCACCTACCTCAGCCTCCCCGAGTGCTGGGGTTAAAGGCGTGCGCCACCACGCCCGGCTTAATGGAGCCCTGATAATAAAAAAAAGGTTTTGTAGTGAAAGGTTCTTGCCCTAGTATAAATTACTGTACAATTATGGCGATGGTCTAACATGGCGGAAGGGCAAAGGGGAGAAGCTTACCCCCACGACTGCTCCCTCCTTCTTCCCCTTCAGCCAGAATTGTTACTTTCCCATTTGCGCGCAAAGAAAATTCCAGTCAGTTTCTCACACGTCACCAATGCCCACCCCATGCGCCACTTCTGATCAGAGGTCATATAACCCTCTGCCTTTCTGTATCCAGTCCGAGGAGAAAGCCAAACCCCTGCAGGTGATGGGCTGCTCTCCGTGTCCTCAATAAATGGCCACTTTCTGTGTCCTTCTGCTTCTCTATTGTGCCAGAAAACTCTAACAGGTAGCAATGTTTTACTTTGGGTTTCATGTGCTCTAAAAATACCTTTTCAGGGTAGCAACGCTGCAGAATGGCAATCTCAGAATTTCAGAGCAATGTTTCTAATTTCTTTCTTTTTTGGTACGGGGATCAAACTCACAACCTCACACCTGCAAGGCAGGCACTTACGCCACTGAGCTAAATCCCCGGCCCACAGCAATGTTTCTAAATAGTCTAATGATATGCAAGTGTCTATGATCTTGTCAAATTGCTGGGCCTAATGATTTCCATTTCCTTATTCTAGAAGGTTTTCTTCCTAAGATGCAAGTCAGGCAGATGAGAAGGAGAGAATCACAGTTAATGAACGCTATAGCTGGGAATAATTTTGGAGAGAGAAAGAGCGAAAAAAGAATCCCAAATTTTGCAACTATTTTTCAGTGAAAGACTCCTCTCTTCGAGGGGACTGTATTTGTACCCCTTTCCCTGTTCAGGTCCAGATTTGGTGGCACTGGGGGGGCAAAACTAATATTACAGTTTTTCAGATTGTAAACTTTCTTTTCTTTCTCTCTCTCTCTTTTTTTTTTGTCAGGGTAGTTCAGGCTATGTAGTTCAGGTTGGCCTTGAACTTGTGGTGATCCTCCTGTCTCAGCCTCCCAAATGGCTTCTCAAGCAAATTTGGAAAAGACTGATGTGGTGCATTTGAGTCCTGACTGTCCCATGTTCAGGTCCAGTTGGATAAATTATACCACCAGGTATTGTGCTAAAGCTATCTTTTAATGGCTCACCAGAACTGGTTATTAAATTTTCAGCAATTTTACCAGCTATTTGTTAGATGCAGCCATTATTAAATATTAAATGATATTGACAGCAGGGGATTGAACTAATATTTGTGTACCAATTTTTTTTTTTTGTACCAGGAATAGAACTCACAAATGAGCTGAATCCCCAGCCCTATTTTTTGAGACAGGGTCTCACTATGCAGTTCAGGCTGGCCTTGAACTCACTTTGTAGCTCAGGCTGGTTTTGAACTCACAACAACCCTCCTGCCTCAGCATTCTGAGTGCTGGGATTAAAAGCGTGCACCACCACGCCCGGCTTGTGTACCAATGTTAAAAGCAGCATTATTCATAATAAACTAAAGGTGGAAATAACCCAATTGTCCATCAACTGATGAATGGATAAACAAAATGTATAGACATATGTGTGCAACGAAATATAACTCAGACTTTTTATGAAGAGGGACAATGGTTTGAGCCTAGGAATTGTAAAAAATAAAAATAAACTTCGATATATGCTACAATGTGAATGAATCTTAAAAGTATAAGTGAAATAAACCAGACACTAAAGAACAAATGCCGTAACCCAAAGACATAGCTCAATAGCCTAAGTGCCTGCCTGGCGAGTGCAAAGTCCTGAGTTTCGATTCCCCAGGACAAAAAATAAAAATAAAAAATAAATGCTGTATGATTGCATTCACATGAAATGTCTACAATAGGCAAATTTACCAAGGCAGGAAGTAGAAAGCCAGGCATGGTGACTCACACCTGTAATCCCAGCACTTGGGGGGCTGAGGCAGGAGGATCGTTGTGAGTTCGAGACTAGCCTGGGCTACAAGGTGAGCCTGAACTGCATAGTGAGACCCGTTTCAAAAAATCACACACACACAAAAAAGACAGGAAGTAGAATAAAAATTACCAGTGTCACTGGGTGTGGTGACCTTTGCGTTCTGGGAGGATGAGGCAGAAAAAGTTAAGAGTTCAACCTGGGCAACTTAGCAACTTAGTGAGCCCCTGTCTCAAATATTAACAAAAAAAAAAAAAAAGGAGGCTGGGAATGTAGGTCAGGGCAGAGGTCTTGGGTTCAATCCCCAGTACTGAAGAAAAAAAAAGTACTAAGTTTGAAGTGTGTAAGGAATGAGTACAAAGTTCTGCTTGGGATGATAAGAATGTTCTTGAAGTAGAGGGTGGTGATTACATGGCGTTGTGAATATATTTAATACCACTGAATTATACAGTATGCTTAAAAATGGTTAAGACTGAGGCAAGAGGATTGCAAGTTTGAGGCCAACCTGGGCTACCTAGAGAGTTCAAGTCCAGCCTAAACTGTATAGCGAGACCCTGTCTCAAAAAAATAAGGCTAAGATGGCAAATTTTGTTGTGCATATTTTATATTGGTAAGCTGAATTCTGTTTAAAATTAAATATAGATTCATAATTATAAAAAAGATGTGAGCCGGATGTAGTGCACGCCTTTAATCAGCACTTGGGAGGCTGAGGTAGGAGTGTTGTGAGTTTGAGGCCAGCTTGGGCTACAACACAAGCACAAGGCCAGCCTGAGCTACATAGTGTGACCGTGCCTCAAAAAGAAACTAGGGCTGGGAGTTTGGCTCAGTGGCTTAAGCGCCTGTCTGGCAGGTGCAAGTCTGTGAGTTTGATCCCTGGTGCCACAAAAAAAAAAAAAGATGTGGTATTTTTACATGATGGAGTACTACTCAGCCATAAAGAAGGATAAATTTGAGACTTTTATAGGTAAGTGGATGTAACTAGAGACAATACTTATAAGTGTAATAAATCAGACTTACATGTGTAAACATCGCATTATCTAATATGAGAAACTGACAAATAATATATGCATATGTATGTATGTATACATATATATAAAAGATAAGATAGTTATACTACTAATTTCTCTTAGTTCATTGAAAAGAAAGATCTGTGCTAATATTGTTTGGACAATTAAATGTAGATATCTTTTTTGGGGTGAAGTCTTTTTTGAGGCAGAGTTTCACTATATGGTTCAGGCTGGCCTTGAGTTCACTTTGTAGTTAGGCTGGTCTCAAACTCATGGTGATTCTCTTACCTCAGTCTATGGAGTGCTGGAATTATAGGCATGCACCACCTCACCTAGCAAATGTAGATATCTTGTACTCTGAGTAACTAATTTATTTATTCATTTATTTTTTATTTTATTTATTTATTTATTTATTTATTTTTTGGCACCAGGAATCAAACTCACAACCTTGCACCTGCTAGGCAGGTGCTTAAGTTACTGAGCCAAACTCCCAGCCCTAGTTTTTTTTGTTTTTTGTTTTTTGTTTTTGTGGCACCAGGGTTTGAACTCACAACCTTGCGCCTGCCAGGCGTTTAAGCTGCTGAGCCAAACTCCCAGCCCCCGTTTTTTGAGGCAGGGTTGCACTATGTAGCTCAGGCTGGCCTCGCGCTCACGTTGTAGCCCAAGCTGGCCTCAAACTCACAACGCTCCTCCTACCTCAGCCTCCCGAGTGCTGGGATTAAAGTCGTGCGCCACCACGCCCGGCTCCAGCCCTAGTTTTTTGAGACAGGGTTGCACTATGTAGTTCAGGCCGGCCTTGTGCTCACATTGTAGCCCAAGCCGGCCTCAAACTCACAAGGCTCTGCCTACCTCAGCCCCCAAGTGCTGGGATTAAAGGCGTGTGGCACCATGCCTGGCTCTGAGTAACTAATTTAAAGATAACAATATGCAATGTGTTAACCATTGTTACCCTTTAATTATTGAGTTTTGAAATTTACTTTTTATTTTTTTCTCTTTAAAATTTTTCTAAAAATTCACAGTTAAATAGATTGTATTGGGCCATTCATGGACCAGGGTTAGAGAGAACAATGGCCACATCACCAAACAAGCCCAGTCTGGGAACCAGCACTGTGCACGGGCCTCCGGCACTCTGGGAACAGCCAGATCCCAGCCCTTTCTGGTGCGAGGGCTGGCAGATAAGAAGTACCAGCCCCTTCCCCTCACTGCCTGCCCCAAGCCACTGGCTTCTCTGGAGAAACAGAGGCTGTGATAGCTATTGAGGTGAAATGCAATTGGATACCTGTGGTGCTTTGTTGTTTCACTAACATTGCAGGTCTAGGGCCAGTGGTCTGATCATAGGTTCAGAGGATATCAGTACACAGTGTGACATCTAGGGAGGATCTCCTTCTGAGGGTTGCTGCCATTGTTGATTCCCTATGGTCTTGTTTTGAGGTCCTATACCATTTACATTGTTTTGTTGGGTTGGGTTTTATTCTCTTTTATTTTGCTTGATTATGTTAAATCCCATGGCAAGATAAGCTATTTCAAGGATAGCAAGATCTATTATGGTAGCAATTTTGCATTTACTATTGACTTGTTTTGAAGTCCTTTGTCACATTCATTGTTTTGTTTTTATTATTTCTATTCTATTCTGTTCTGTTTGATTGATACTATGTCCGAAGTTATCTGCAGCTATTCTGAAGACATCAAGGGACATTATGGTAACTACTGTTCATTTCATGTTTTGAAGTCCTGTATCTCTTACACTGGTTTGTTTTGATTGCTTTTATTCTGTTATATACTCTTTAAAATAAAAAAAATAGATTATATTGAAAGCAAAACCTTAATAAATACTAAACACTCAGCAGTTCCTGTTTTTCTTCATTTTAGAACTACCTTTGCTCCTGAGGTGCTGCTGGCTGTCCTGCAGGTGGGAGACCTCTCCCAGGCAGGCCTAGCTCCTCTGCCTGACTCTGCCTTTGTCATGTCCTCGTGTCACCTTGTAGTTGAGTGGTGGCTGCTGTGGCAGTATTTACACCCAGAAACCCACAACAGTACAAATCTGGGTCGACACCTCCCCAGCCGGCTAGATGCTGAGCATTTAGCAGCATCCCACTGACGTGGGGCCACAATGTCCTCAGGAGCATGGAGGAAATAGCAAACCCTACCACACAGGGCTTGTCTAGGGCTTACATGAGACAACTCAGGGGAAGAGGACCCCGGGGTGCTTGCCATGTGTGTTGGGTGAGTGTGCTTCCCTTTCACTAGGGACCATGACTTGCTGAAGGCAGAATCCTGTTTAGCAACCTCAATAAATATTTGTTGAATTGAATAAATGATTGAATTTAGAGTTATTCCTAGTACCAATAAAGAAAAAGTGATTTTTAAAATGTATTTATTTACTTATTATTTATTTATTCAGCACTAGGAGTTAAACCCCAGGGCTTTCATCTCCAGCCATTTGATTGATTTATTTATTTTTATTCCAGTGCAGGATCTCGCTAAAGTTGCTAAATTGTTTAGACTGGGCTCAAACCTGTAATCCCCTGCCTCAGCCTCCCAGAGTACTGGGATTATAAGAAAATATTATTATCCTAACAGCTGGCTCCAGAATTGCTTTTAGGAAAAGAAACAATTTAAAAAGCCACTGGGGCAGAAGGTGAGACCTAAGGGCACAGCAAGAGTCTTATCACCAGAAAGAGACTGCTAAACATCTCTGAAAGAGAAAGCAAGAATCTGACCTTTTGTTTTTGATATAGAAAGGATACCAGGAAGAAGTGGAAGGTAGAAGGGGCTCTGCAGAAACAGAAGCTAATAAAACAGACTGTGCGGAGAGGCTTGGGATAAGCCGGGGGTTGGGTAGGATGGAGGTTACGGTTCCAGTAAAACATTCCAGGGACGGAGTAGGGGGGCAAAAGCATCAGTCTGGATTGCATTTATTGTAAGATACCAGGTGCAACTGTTTATTTATTTTTTTAAATTGTTGTTTAATTCAACTTTTTATTAGTGCATGTTTGGGAGAATTTTTCTTGGGTGGGGAATGCCTGGAATTCAACTCAGGCACTGTGCCACTGAGCTAAATCCCCAGCCTGCAACTGTTCATTATAACACAATATCCTCCAGTGAAATTCTTGGTCTACTGGGGACTTGAACATGTGTTTGTTTGAGAATAGGATGAATTAAAAAGACTCTGGGCTGCCCTATTTGGGGCCCAGGCTGCCAGTCAACAAACAGAGGGACGGTTACAAGATGTGCTACAGGGTAAAAAAAAAAAATGTGTCAGAGGCAGGACACACACTCAGAAAAGACCAGTATGGGCTGGGGATATAGCTCAGCGGCACGCACCTGCCTGGCAAGCGCGAGATCATGAGTTTGATTCCTGGTATTAAAAAAAAAAAAAAAAAAGACCAACATGATGAGAAAAATTCTTAAGAATGTGGAGAAAATGGAGAAACATTTTAGACTTCCATGCTCTATAGCAGGGATGGTGAATGTTTTAGTGACCAACTGCCCAAACTGCAACCCTAAACACTTATTTATCACAACGTGCTAACACTGCAATTAAACCTGAATAGTGAGGTTTTAGTTTAGAAACAACTGATACCCAATGCTCAGCTTCCGGCGTGACTTGGTTTGTGCAGCACTGCGGCACGCGTGCCATAGGTTTGCCAGCAATGTTCTATAGATTGGATCTCTGAAAAAATTTCTTTCTTTTTTTTTTGCGGCACTAGGGATTGAACTCACAACCTCACACTAAGACAGGCACTTAAGCCACTGAGCCAAACTCCCAGCCCTAGTTTTTTGAGGCAGGGTCGCACTATGTAGCTCAGGTCGGCCTTGTGCTCGAGTTGTAGCCTAAGCCGGCCTCGAACTCACAACACTCCGCCTACCTCAGCCTTCCAAGTGCTGTGAAAAAATTTCTTTAAAAAAGATTTTTGTTTTTGTCGGTACCAGGGATCAAACTCACAACTTCTCACTTGCCAAGCAGGCACTTAAGTCACTGAACCAATCTCCCAATCCTATGTTTTTTGAGGCAAGGTCGTACTATGTAATTCAGGCTGGCCTTGCTCATGTTGTAGCTCAAACCAACCTTGAACTCACAACGCTCCTCTTACCTTGGCCTCCCAAGTGCTGGGATTAAAGGCATGTGCCAACGCCCGGCTAATTTCTCTAAATTTTAAGGAGTCAGCAGATACTGAGTGCCAATAGGTTGCATTCAATTACTTTGGAATTTTTAAAGCTGTGTAATTTTCCATTGATTGACCAGTGGGCATTAATAAATTTTAGCTTATTTTATACTTCAGAGTTTTACACTTTGAGAAAATTCTTCCTGAACTCCCATGTGAGTTAGGAATGCTCTCAGTAAACCTATAAAAACTACAGCCAGTACAGAGTCAGATTACCTTGTTCTCTTATGAAATGATTCTTGATCCCTATTAAAAACTGTACTATTCAAAGAAAGAGTAGAAAAGACAAAGATAGTGTGATAGATTGACTAATGGTCCAGCTGTAATGCCCAGCTGAACTGAATCAGCTCGGTGCTGGGTGTGGAAGGCCCACTTGAGGATTGCTGCCAATAGCATAAAAGAACTGGTGGGGAAGATGGTGCTGTTGATTCTCGTGGAGAAGCTTGTCATGCTGGCTTTCCTGATACGAACTTGGTGTTCTCATCGTCAGAGGACCTCAGGACCTTGCTGTCACTGAGGATGACTGAGGTCTCTTCTGGGAAGCTCTGGTCCTTACCTTGAGCATTGCTTCCTGGCTCCAGTGTGGATTCCTCAGTCTGCTGACACAGTTCCTTCACCCTGCTGTCACAGACTTTTTAGCTTCCACCGCTGACCTGTGGGCCTGCAGATCCTTGATACGGACTTGCATGAGACATTGTTGTGGGCTTTAAACCTCCAGCTGGATTGTAGAGGACACTGCTGTGGGCTATAGGTCTTCAGCTGGACTCCTGCAGGATATTGCCATGGGATCCAGGCCCTCAGCTGGATTCTTTGGAACTCTAGTGTGTGGACAGATCTCCTGCACTCTTTTGCATTTGACACTTTGGTTGAATATTATAAAATAATTGTATAAATTACGTGTCCTGTATTAAATACATTCTCTGTAAACCCTGACTACAACAGATAGTAGCTTTTCAGTGAAGAAGGCTGGCAAATACTACACTGACCAAGCAAAGAACCCTTCATTACTGAGATGTCTGTGGATAGCGTGTCCTCTTAGATGTGACGTGCCGAGAAAGGCACCCTCTGGAGTTCTCCCACAACACCCATTGCCCCAGTCTCATTATGAGAAAAACACAGTTCTTCCCAAATTGGGGACCATTCTCTATCTGACCAGTGTGACTTGAAATTGTAAAGATTATGAAAACAAGGAAAGACCAGGAGACTATAATAGAGGAGAGAAGCTGGGGAGGAACATGACAGCTAAATTACAGGGTGTTACCCTGAATTGAATCCTGTGACAGAAGATGAACATCAGAAGAAAAACTAGTAAAATCTAGACTGTCTGGAGTTTAGTTAGTAACATACCTACGCTGATGTCTGCCTCACAAATGTATCACAGTGATAACCTTAACGATGAGATGAACTTGTGTAAAGAATACATAGGAAGTCTCTGTATAATCTTAATAACTTTGCTATGAATCTGAATTTTTTTCTTTGTCTTTTTGAGACAGGGTCTCGCTATGTGGTTCAGGCTGGCCTTGAACTCATTTCGTAGCCCAGACTGGTCTCGAACTTGTAACAATCCTCCTGCTTCAGCCTCCTGAGTGCTGGGATTACAGGAGTGTGCCACCACGCCCAGCTGAATCTGAAATTATTTCAAAATAAAAAAATTTAGGGCTGGGAATGTACCTCAGACATAGGGTTCTTTTCTCACATGCATAAATCCCTGAGTTTAGTTCCTATCCCTCTTTTTTAAATTTGAGTTACAGCCAGGAATGGTGGTGCATGCCTGCAATCCTAGCACTCTGGGAGGCTGAGACAGGAGTATTGAAAGTTTGAGCCCAGCCCAGGCAATTTTTCAAGACAATTTTGCTTCAAAATAATATTTTTTAAAGGCTGAGGATGTAGTTCAATAGGAAGGTCTTGGGTTCAATCCCCAATACCACCTTTTTTTTTTTTTTTTTTTTTTTTGTGGCACCGGGGATCGAACTCACAGCCTCGCACCTGCCAGACAGGTGCTTAAGTCACTGAGCCAAACTCCCAGTCCTAGATTTTTTTTGTTGTTGTTGTTGTTGTTTTTTGGTTTTTGGTTTTTTTTGAGGCAGAGTCACACTATGTAGCTCAGACCAGCCTTGTGCTCGCGTTGTAGCTCAAGCCGGCCTCTAATTCACAACGCTCCTCCTACCTCAGCCTCCCAAGTGCTGGGAATACCACTTTTTTTAAAATAAAAAAAATTAAAACAAACAAAAAAACTAGTTACTTGGCCTTTGGTATGGTCCAGAGAGCCCACAAATCCTTAGCTCCTTGGGTTTTCTATGTAAGGAAATATAATGATTTATTTTATTTA
>RJWM01046771.1:0-12193 GCA_004363535.1 Dasyprocta punctata
AAAAAAAAAAAAAAAAGAAAAAAGAGAAAAAGAAAAAAAAGGAGATGGAAATGTTAACAACCCTGACTTAATCATTATACACCATCACTATATATGCATTAAATTATTACACCGCATCCCATAAATTTATATAATTAAAATAATAAGTAATTTAAAAGTGGCATAGACACTGTTTTAAGCCTTAAACCATAAGTAATTCCTGTTAGGAAAAAGGAAAAGAATAGAGGTATGAGCTGGACAGGACAGGTTTATTGCAGCACAGACCTGAGCGGGACTGCTCTGGCACTAGAGATCAGATCAGCCGCTCTTGCACGGGCTACAGGTCTTTTGCAGGGCTAGGGCTACGGGGCGCGGGGTTCAGTGAGAGGGACTTGTGGCTCCCTGCCAAGAGCAAGGCTTGAGAGAGTGCAGCAGTCATGGCTGTCCTGGGGCGAGGCTTGGGAAGGCCCAGGGAGGACTGGGTTCCATCAGTAGCAGGACTGAGAGTGTCCTGAGCCCCCAAGGCAGCTGTACTAGGGCTGGGGCCTGAGAGGTCTCAGAGAAGCGGTCAGATTCCTTCAACTCCTGTATATTCTGCTATAGATTGTATAGCACAACAGTATATAATTCATGGTACTTGCAGAAAGAAAGAGATCGTGTGGTGAAAATACTTTCCAAGTATTTGTGTAGAGCTCAATCATCTTGAATTCCAAAAGCCTCTCCTGTCTCTGGTTTTCAGGTCACCAAACCGCTGTCTTTCCAGTTGTGGTCACTAACAGATGCTTTGGGCGTGGGAGAACGCTCGCTGGCTGAGCCTGAGGGAGGCCCTGGGTCCCCTCCCCTGCACCACTAAAATACCACAAACTAAAACACTCCAAAAAGATGGTTTAGTCACTTTCTCTGCCCTGCGAGTTCTTAGATTCTGAACACCAGCCCAGTTTCGGAGCATGATGGTCATCGTCAGTAACACACTGAGATTGTTTCGCATTTTACGGTCCCTGCATTTGCAGATTGTTCTTCCACAATGGCCTTCCATCCTATGCTGGCAGTCACTGTTGTCAGACACCACACTTTTCCTGCTAAACAATGCTCACCGTCACACTTGGGAGGAGGCTTCTCCAAGATGCCTTCAGCCAAGCTAGGCCTCCTGGGAGGTGTTGGCCACTCAGGCTGATAGCTTCACCTGGACAGCTGCCCTTGCCCCAGGTTTGCAGAGCCAGCTGGTGAACTCGAGGTCTGGCTCTGCTGAGATTCACTGACTCTACTGTGTCCCAGCTTGTGTGCCCAGTCATTCTCTTCTGTTTCTGACTCAAAACCTGATCCTCAACTCTGCCAGATCACGTAGCTTTTGCCGAACTAGGCACTGCAGCCTCAGGACCTGCAGCCTCAGCTGGCTCCTTGCTGCCTGGCTGAGTTTGGACCTGGAGTTCTCTGAGCCAATCTTTTTCTTTTTTTCATCTGGTACTGGAGATTGAACCCAAGGCCTTTGCACTGAGTTACATTCTTAGCCCATTCATTACTTATTTAGAGACAGGGTCTCACTAAATCACTAGGGACTAAATTTGCAATCTTGCAATCCTTCAACCTTAGCTTTCCAGTGTTGGGACTACAGGTTAGTACCCCCAGGCCTGGCAGAAGCCAACCTTGGAGATGTGAAATGTATGCTTTGGACAAAAGCATTTAAAAGAAAGGCTTTATATTTAGCTGTGGTTGGGTATGGTGGCGCATGCTTGTAATCCCAGTACTTGGGAGGCTGAGGAAGAAGGATTACCATGCCTATGGGACCTTCCTGGGCTACACAGTGAGTTCAAACCCAGCCTGAATTACCTAGGGAGACCCTGTCTTTAAAAAAAAAATTCTTGGGGCCAAGGATATAGCTCAGTGACATAAGTGCCTGCCTGGCAAGTACAAGGCCCTGAGTTTTATTCCTGGTACCAAAAAAAAAAAAAAAAAAAAAATCTTCAAATGATTTATATTCAAAATTGGTAGTTCAGCAGGTACAGTGGTACACACCTGCAATTCTAGCTTCTGGGGAGGGTGGTGGAGGAGAATTGCAAATTTGAGTCCAGATTAGGCAATTTAACTGAGATCTTGTCTGAAAATAAAATGAAAAGAGCTATAGATTTAGTTCAGTGGCAGTGTTTGCCAAGCACATTTGAAATCCTGGGTTCCTTCTCTAGTACCACCAAAAAAGAGAAAGAAAAACAAAGAGAGAAAAAAAATTGTAATTTGTCCTTACCGTTCTGCTTCATGTTTGTTTGTTTTGTGGAGTGCTGGGGATGGAGCCCAGAATTTTACTCATTCTGGGACTGCATTCTACTAGTAACTGAGTAGAAGTTTGCTTGTCTTTGATACTTACACACATCTTCTGATATCTCTTATTTCATTTTATTTTATATGTTCATTTTGGGGGTTGAGTCCAGGGTCTCATATATGCTAAGCAAGTGCTTTACTGCTCAGCTAGCCCCTCGGTCCTGGTTTTGTTTGTTTTTTGAGGCAGGCTCTCACTGCATGGTCCTGGCCAGTCTTCAGCTTTCTCTGTAGCCCAGCTGGCCTGAAACTCCCCATCCACCTGCTTCAGCCTTCTGATTTCTGTAAGATGGGGAATTGAACCCAGGGCCTTCACACTGAGCTACTCTGCCCTTTTTAAACTTTATTTTGGAGACAGGGTTTCCCAAAGTAGCTAAATTGCCCAGGTTGTCTTGAATGTAGTTCTCCTGCTTCAGCCTCCCAGAGCACTAGGTCTGTCCTTTGACATGTCCTAATTTCAAATGGTTTATGACACATAGCTAAAATTTAGTAAGAACTTTACACTAGGCACTTTCAAGCATTCTTCATTTAAATCTCGTGAGGAGGGCTGGGGATTTAGCTCAGCTGCAGAAGGGCCTGCCTGGCAAGTGTGAGGTCGTGAGTTCGATCCCTATTACAATAAATAAATAAATAAATAAATAAATAAATAAATAAATTTTGCGAGAGGAGAGCTGGTTCAGCTCAGGGGCAGAGGACTTGCCAAGGATCTAGACTGCATGAGGCCCTGGCTGGGTCCCAGCAAACCCTACCACCCCTAAAGTTATGGTGAACCTTGGGTAAGTGCTTGTATTCTCATTCTTGCATCAGAAGGGGAAGCATAGACAGTTGACATAGATGGCAAGGCAGCACTGCTGGTGTGGCAAGGGCACCTGGCTGGCTAGAAGGCAGCTTTCCTGCACGTGGGGCTTGGTTCCCTCCCCTCCTTCCCTCTAAGGGGATGTTCTTCGGTTTTTTGGTTTTATTTTTGTCTTTTTTTTTTTCCTTTTTTGATACCGGGGATCGAACTCACGACCTCATGCTTGCCAGTCAGGGACTTATGCCACTGAGCTAAATCCCCGGCCCATCTTTTGTCTTTTTTTTTTTTTCCCAGCACCGGGGATCGAACTTATAGCCTTGCGCCTGCCAGACAGGTACTTATGCCACTGAGCCAAACTCCCGGCCCTAGTTTTTCGAGGCAGGGTCGCACTATGTAGCTCAGGTCAGCCTTGCACTCACATTGTAGCCCAAGTGGGCCTCGAACTCACAACGCTCCTCCTACCTCGGCCTCCCGAGTGCTGGGATTAAGGGCGTGTGCCACAACGCTTGACTTTTTGTCTTTTTTGAGACAGGGTTTTGCTCTGCAGTTCAGGCAGGCCTCGCACTCACTTTGCAGCCCAGGCTGGCCTCCAACTCACAGTGATCCTTCTGCGTCAGTCTCCCAAATGCTGGGATTACAGGCGTGTGCCACCACACTCAGCTACAGAAAGAGTTGTTCTTGTTGGTTCTCCCCACAGCCACTCATCTTACAGCTCTCCTACCACTGTCCTGACCCAGCAGCACAGCTTTCCCTCCTAGTCATTTATTTATTGTGCAGTACTGGGGATTGAACTCAGGCTTTCTCACTGAGCTACACTCTCTGCCTTTTCTCTTCTGTAGTTGTTTTTATAAGACGAGATCTCACTGAGTTGCTGTGTTGCCCAGGCTGGGCTTGAATTTTTTATTTATTTTTTATTTTTTGGTATGGGTATTGAACTCATGACCTTGCACTTGGTAGGCAGGTGTTTATGCCGCTGAGCTAAATCCCTGGCCCTGGCTTTGAATTTTAGATCCTGCAGTCTCAGCCTTCCAGAGTGCTGAGATTACAGGTGTGGCTTCTATCCATTTTATATTTTATCTCATCAACCTCCTTACCCTCTGTCCACTGGGCTGCCACACTCGCCAAGGTGGCATCTCTCTCTGCCCTGGAGATGGAATCAAGGGCCTGGCCACATTTCAGGCCTGAGCTTTCCCTCTGCTGCCCCAGCTCCCGCAGACCGCTTTGGCTGAGGGCCGTGCTGGCCAACAGCACAGCTGAGCACCTCTGTGTAGCGCCAGTTGCTCTGAGCTGTAACCTGGACCTTACAAAGGCAGAGCACACACCCACACGCAGCCCTCTCCCCAAACACACACAAACGCACATGCAGAAACTCAAGACATAGCCGGGTGTGGTGGTGGTGGTGGCGCACGCCTTTAATCCCAGCCCTCGGGAGGCTGAGGTAGGAGGAGCGCTGTGAGTTCGAGGCCAGCTTGGGCTACAACAAGAGCACAAGGCCGACCTGAGCTACATAGTGTGACCCTGCCTCAAAAACCCAGGGCTGGGAGTTTGGTTCAGTGGCTTAAGAGCCTGTCTGGCAGGCGCGAGGTTGTGAGTTTGATCCCTGGTGCCACAAAACACACACACACACACACAAAACATCACTGTTTTGATTCATTTTATTGCTCTGTTTTATGGCCTTTGAAATTAAAGAGGAAAAAACTGAAGGAGTTAGTGGGATGCAAAATGTACAGTGAAGGTGAAAGGGGAGGAAATGTCTAAGAAGGAAAGATGGTAGCCGTTGTTAATTTCCTATTACCTTGTTTTGAAGTCCTGTATCATTTTCATTGCTTTGTCTGGTTTGGTTTATTCTGTTTTGTTTTGTTAGATTCTATTATGTGTGATGGTATGGGAAGCTATTTCAAAGATAACAAGATATATTATGGTAGCCATTATTGATCTCTTATTGTTTTGAAGTCCTATATCACTTTCATTGTTTTGTTTTGGTACAGAGGATCAAACTCACACCCTCGAGCCTTTCAGGCAGGTGCTTAGGCCACTGAGCTAAGTCCGTGGACCTATTTTTTGAGACAGGGTCTTACTATGCAGTTCAAGTTGGCCTTGAACTCACTTTGTAGCCCAGGCTGGTCTTGAACTTGCAATGATCCTCCTGCCTCAGCCTCCTGAGTGCTGGGATTACAGACCTGCACTACCATGCCCAGCAAAATAGAGTCTTTTAAAGAGATGCTTAAGGTTAAATAAAGTCATGAGGGTGGGGTCGATCCAATAGGACAGGTGACCTTAGGAAAGGAGTAAGAGACCCCAGATGTGTGTATGGGCCGAAGGGAGCCCACACAGACACCCCTCGGAAAGCAAGCTATCTGCACACTTAGAAGAGCAGGCAGGCACCAGAGGGAGAAAACAAAAACAAAAACAAAAACAAAAACAGTGATAAGACAGTAGGAAATCCACCACAGTTACTACATTGCATATTGTTGTCCTCCAAATAATTGCTCGGCTTTAGGCTTGAAGTTGATCAAACAATACAACTGAACAATACTCTGAATCAACTGAACAGCCATCCCCAATACCCCCACCCCTCACCCCCGTGAGCAACAAAAAGGTTCTATTTTTATTTATTTATTTATTTATTTATTTATTTATTTATATTTTTGCGGTACTGGGGATTGAACTCACAACCTCACGCCTAGGCGCGTAAGCCGCTGAGCCAAACTCCCAGCCCTGGTTTTTTGAGACAGGGTCGCACTGTGTAGCTCAGGCCGGCCTTGCGCTCGCGTTGTAGCCCAGGCCGACCTCGAACTCACAACGCTCCTCCTACCTCAGCCTCCTGAGTGCTGGGATTAAAGGCGTGCACCACCACGCCCGGCTAAGGCTCTATTTTTAAATACAGTCACATGGAAGGTTAGGGCTTCAACAGGAAGGTGGGGACACAATTCAATCTGTTACACTCCAGAGAGAGTTTGGTCTAGCATCTGAGTGTAATGTGGTCATTTTGGCCAAATACCTGAAAGGAGGATAGGAAAGCCTGGCTGCCGGCTGTCTTCCAGGGACCATCAAGGAAGCAGCCAGCCGCCTGGCAGGGACCAGTTTAGCTGAGAAAGCTGGGGGTGCTTCTCTTGTTGTTTCCTGGGCCTCTGCTTGCTGATATGCACCTGGTTTGCCTCTGAGCTCGAGATTTCCAGTGAATAGGAATCTTATGGATGCTTGGAGATAATAGCCTGAAGCTTCCTTCACTCCCCCTCTGTTTTTGGTGCTTTTTGGGGCAACACTGGGGATGGAATCCAGGGCCATGGGCATGCTGGGCTAGTGCTCCGCCACTGACCTGAACTGTTAGTTCCATCTTTGTCCTAGGGATTGCAGAAGTTGTTCACTCTAAGTGACCAAGAACCCAGAGAAGGCTCGCACCAACCACGATGCCCTTTGGACAAAGCTTCAAAACATCTTCACTTCCATCTCTGGCCTTGTCCTATTCGCCCCAGTGTTCAAAGACTACATCTTCTGGGCCCCGAAGGCGTTCTACTGGGACGCGGTGCTCTTCCTGGAGGGGAGAAGCAGACCGATGCCGGCAGTCCAGCTCCCCCTCTGCTCTGCCTGCTGCTCCGATCCCGACTCACAGAGGGCCGAGTGCCCTCTGCTGTCTGCCCCCAGTCCCTGGTGGAAAAGGCCACTGCGAGCGCGGCACGGAAGGAGCCTGCCACGGACTGGGCTGGTGCCAGCAGCCTGTCACCGCCTCTTGGCCTCTGAGCTGTACCTCATGGCTGGATGTTTGTTGGCCCGTCCCTTTCATATGGAAATGTAGATCCCTGAGTCACTGAGGACAATGCTCTTGGCACAGGGCAGTGGGTGAGTCCGATCTGCAGCTCTGGCTGCCTGTGAGAGCAGGGCTGGGTGAGTTCCTGCAGGCCCTTTGCAGTGTCTGCTGCGGGGGGTGCTGCTGTCACAGAGGCTGTGGGAAGTGTGGTCCGCAGGGCCCGCCCCGGCCCATGTCAGGGTCCTGTCGCAGAGCTTGGGAAGGGCTGCTGTGGGCTGGCAGGGTTGCTAAGGAGTCTGTGAGGGGGGCCACCCCTTCCTCCCGGGCCAGGCTTCTCTCACCCTCATCTGCTTGGGTCCAAGCCTCAATGGCACTGATGGTGCCCCTTCCCCGATTTCCCCACAAATCAGTCTATACCCAATTGCTCTCTTCTTCCCTCCAGGTCCCAGGGGTGGAACACAGGGTCTTGCTCATGCTGAGCACATGATCTACCAAAAAGTTACCTCTCAGCCCGCTACCTTCTCTAATCTCCCTGGAATACGCTTTCTGCGTGTATGATTCCCAACTGTGGTGGAACGGAAGTTCAAACCTTGACCTGTAATGAGAACTCTCGTAATTCACCACCCCAACCTTTTCTCCATCTTTCCCTCTCCCTGTCCTCTTCCTTTCTTTTTCCTCTTCCTCCTCCTCCTCCTCCTCTTCCTCCTCCTCCTCCTCTTCTTCTTCTTCTTCTTCTTCTTCTTCTTCTTCTTCTTCTTCTTCTTCTTCCTCCTCCTCCTCCTCCTCCTCTCCTCCTCCTCCTCTTCCTCCTCCTCTCCTCCTCCTCTTCTTCTTCTTCTTCTTTTTTTGGTACAGGGGATCAAACTCACGAACTCATGCTTACCCCTGGCACTTGAGTTGCTGAGCTAAATCAACTAAATAAATCCCCAGCCCTCTTTTTTCCTCCTTTCACCTATTCATCAAACATCTGCAAGGTCTTCCTTCATGGCAGGCATTGTGCTATGTGCCAGTTATACAAAGGGAAATATTTAGAACAGTCAGAGTGCTTATTTATTTACTTATTTATTTGTACAGGAACTGAACTCAGGACCTTGCACTTGCCAGTCAGGCACTTATGCTGCTGAGCTATATCCCCCGGCCCCTTTGTGTCTTTTTTTTTTTTTTTTTTTTGCGGCACCGGGGATCGAACTCACAGCCTGATGTCTGCCAGACAGGCACTTAAGTCACTGAGTCAAACTCTCAGCCCTAGTTTTTTGAGGTAGGGTCGCACCGTGTAGCTCAGGCCGGCCTTGTGCTCGAGTTGTAGCCCAAGTGGGCCTTGAACTCACAACGCTCCTCCTACCTCAGCCTCTGGAGCACTGGGATTAAAGGCGTGCGCCACCACGCCCAGCTTCCTTTGTGTCTTTTTGAGACAAGGTTTCCCTATGCAGTTCAGGCTGGCCTGGAACTCACTTTGTAGCCTATGCTGACCTTGAACTCACAGTGACCCTCCTGCCTTAGCCTCTGAGTGCTGGGATTACAGGTGTGTGCCACCTCACCTGGCCAGTCACAAGTTCTTTTTTTTCTCTTTTCTTTTTTCTTTTCCAGTCACAAGTTCTTAAAGCACAAGTTTCTGGGTAGGAGATCCACATAGTATAACAGGTTTTATTTGATATTTCATTTTATTTTGGTATTGAGAATTGAGCCCAGCTCCTCTGTACTGAGCTATTCCCCAGCCTTTTTTAATTTTTCATTTTGAACAGGGACCCACTATGTTGCCCAGGTGGTGCAAACACTTGTGGTTCTTCTGCCTCAGCTTCCCAGAATGCTGGGATTACAGGAGTGCATCACCACACCTGGCCTTTTTTTTTTTTTTCCAAGTCAGGGTATGCAGTCCAGGCTGGTCTCAAACTCACAGCAATCCTCTTGTCTCAGCCTTCTGAGTGCTGGAATTACAGGCTTGTGCCTGGCTCAAATATTTATACAAAGCCTTAGGCCTGATCTTCAAGCTTGTGGAAGGGCCCACAGGGTGGCAGCATTGTGGCTTTGTGGGCTCAGAAACTTTTTGCGCCAAACACATTCACTGGAAGAAAGATAGCCTCTTTAATAAATGGTGCTGGAAAAACTGGCTTTCCACATGCTGAAGATTAAAACTGGACCCATATCTTTCACCATGTACTAAGTTAAAATCTGAATGGATTAAAGATGTCAACATTAAAACAGAAACATTAAATCTGCTGAAAGATAGAGTAGGTAAAACTTGTAGACACTGGTATAGAAAAGACTTTATGAACAAAAACCAGATTGCACAGGAACTATCACAAAGAATCAACAAATGGGATCTAGTCCTATTGAAAACTTTTGCACAGCAAGAGAAACCACCAACAACCTGGGCGTGGTGGTGCACACCTTTAATCCCAGCACTTGGGAGGCTGAGGCAGGAGGATCATTGTGAGTTCCAGACCAGCCTGGGCTACAAAGTGAGTTCAAGGCCAGCCTGAACTGCATAGTGAGACCCTGTCTCAAAAAATAGGGCTGGGGATTTAGCTCAGTGGCCTAAGTGCCTGCCTGGCAGGCGCGAGGTTGTGAGTTCGATCCCCGGTATAAAAAAAAAGAGAAAGAGAGAAACCACCAACAGAGTGAAGAGACAACCCACAACGTGGGAGAAAATATTTGCCAGTTGTCCCTCAAATAAAGGATTACTATTGAGAACGTATAAAGAATTTAAAAAAAAAAAATCAGTCCTTCAAGATTTAAAGACCCAATCCAAAAATGGGTATCTGAGATGAACACACACGTCGCAGATGAAGAAGTACAAACAGCAAATAAATATGTGAAAAAATGTTCAACAACACTCGTCATTCAAGAGATGCAAATGAAAACAACACTAAGATTCCACCTCACTCCAGAAAGAATGTATTAAGTAGTATTAAGAAGTCAACCAATAGCCAGGCGTGGTGGCACACACCTTTAATCCCAGCACTCGGGAGGCTGAGGTAGGAGGAGCGTGTGAGTTCGAGGCCAGCTTGGGCTACAACGTGAGCGCAAGACCGGGCTGAGCTACATAATGCGACCCTGCCTCAAAAAACTAGGGCTGGGAGGTTGGCTCAGTGGCTTACGCGCCTGCCCTGGCAGGTGCGAGGTTGTGAGTTTGATTCCTGGTGCCGCAAAGAAGTCAACCAATAACAATTGCTGGAGGAGAGCTGGGCGTGGTGGTGCACGCCTTTAGTCCCAGCACTCAGGAGGCTGAGGTAGGAGGAGCCTTATGAGTTCGAGGCTGGCTTGGGCTACAACACTAGCGCAAGGCCAGCCTGAGCTACACAGTGCAACCCTGCCTCAAAAAAACCAGGCCCAGGAGTTTGGCTCAGTTACTTAAGCGCCTGTCCGGCAGGCGATAGATTATGAGTTCAAGCCCTGGTGCCGCAAAAAACAAAAAACAAAAAACCAATTGCTGGAGGGGCTGTGGGGAAAAAAGGAACCCTTCTCCACTGTTGGTAGGAATGCAGACTGGTGCAACCACGACTGTGGAAGTCAGTGTAGAGCGCCCTCAAAAAGCTAGGATTAGAGGTCCCATTTGATCCAGCTATTCCCCCTTCTGGGGGTTTTAGTTCTCCCCAAAAGAAGTAAAAACACCGTACCACAGTGATATATGTGCACCTATGTTTATAGCTACACAGTTCATAATAGCCAGATTGTGGAAACAACCTAAATGCCCCTTTGACTGAGGACTGGACAAAAAAGATGTGGTATTTCTATATAGTGGAATACTACTCAGCTAGAAAGAACAATAAACTTGACACTTGCATACTTAAATGGATGCGCCTTGAAAATATACTTAGCAGTGAACTAAGTCACACATATGTAAACATCATATTGTTGCACTTGTGTGACAAACTGAAAGAAAATCTATGTATGTATATAAAAAATTAGTTAAGATAGTTAAAGAAAAAGAATTTTGAGTGAAAAGTAGTTTTCACAGGGTCATTTTCAGATTTCTTTCTTTTTTTTTTTTTTTGCGGCACCGGGGATTGAACTCACAACCTCGTACCTGACAGACAGGTGCTTAAGTCACTGAGCCCTATTTGTCTTTTTTTTTCAAGGCAGGGTTGCACTATGTAGTTCAGGCCAGCCTTGCTCACATTGTAGTCTAAGCCGGCCTCGACTCACAACGCTTCTCCTACCTCAGCCTCCTGAGTGCTGGGATTAAAGGCGTGCGCCACCACGCCTGGCTTCAGATTTCATTTTTTACTGTGAGTTGTTCTTTTGAAAATAATATAGCAGTCCTAACCAAAAAAAAAAAAAAAAAGAAAGAAAGAAACTTCATTGCTTATATACCCAGAAGTGGTGGGTACCAGGGGACTGATTAACATTGACCAAATTGCTAAGAACTAGATGAAACAATTAAATCGGAACACTGTCTTCAGAGAAAGCTATCAGACCAACCATTCATGCATGCTTCCCAATGAGATTCCCTCCTCAAAGCCCAATTATAGTCAGAAGGTTGTTTGGTTAGCTAACGCTAGTAAGAGCCCTGAGATTCCCAGAGAATCAATCAATACCTCTATACCTAACTTTTGGAAACTTTGATGAAAGCTCTCACCCTATTTAGGGCAGAGGAAGGGAAGGCTAGAATAAATTGCCTGTTAAGACATTGTTCTCACATGTATTCGAATACATCTATAAAATGAATGGTGATTATTGGGGGGCGGACCATGAAGTGTCAGGTGGCTGGTATTTTACACTGTTTCTTTTTTTAAAGTTCTGATTGGGATACAATTAACTTCGCTACCTTTAGTTTGAGTAGAAGCCTTCAAGACCCTTCTAGCACCATTTGTTTCCTCTCCCTGTGTGGCTCCCTCTTATTTTCCCTGAATGGAAACACACACGTACACATGCATACATGCGCACGCGCACGCACATGTCACACATGTCCTCAGGAAGTTTCCCCTGGAAGTGGGCTCAGGAGGGCCCTGTGTCCCAGGCCACTTTGTATTCTCCACTTGGGTCTGCTCTGGGTTCTACATTTGAACTCTCAGCATGCAGACGTGGGTTCCTTTATGCAGGCAGGAGTTTGTTTTCCCCAGTGCTGGGGCTGGAACTGAGGGGCCTTGCATATGCTGGGCAAGTGCTCTGTCACTGAGTTCAGCCCAGCTCTGCGGCTGAGTTCTTAGCCCCTGCATAGAGCTTTCAGTGGCTTTGTGGGCACAGTAAACAAGACCTGGCACAAATAATCCTCCCAAAAGAAAAGAGAGGGTTTACTCCATCTTCCACTGAGAAAATGATGTTTGAAGGAGGTGAGCTGGCATCAGGCATGGCTCAGGATGATGGAAGAAACCCTGTCAAAGAATGACTGATTCCCAGGCTTTAAAAACTGTCCTCTC
>RJWM01046772.1:0-12181 GCA_004363535.1 Dasyprocta punctata
AATAGCTATTGAAAAAGAAAAGTTAATATACCTGAATTGATGAATCTTACATGTCTATATCTGTCAATATCCCCAACCCCTAGGAAGGTAATGATATGCAATATTGTAACTACTGCCAAACTTCAACCACCTCAGTGTGTAAACCTACAATGTTATCATATCAGATCTGTTGTTGTTGTTGTTTGTCTGTCTTTTTTGATTTTTGTTTCTAGCTTCTGTATCTATTTTCTCTTAAATAAAAAAAAAAAACAATGCCACATGGATGATGCCAAAGTACTCTTTCAGCTGGAGCAGTAGCCAGGCTTTTCTCTCTGTTGGCTGTAGGGATCAAGTGCCTGGATTGCTGAGCTCTCTGAACCTGATTGTGCAGAAAAGCTTCTCTATGCCACTGCCATTCAGGAATCTCATGTGGCCACTGCCATTTTGGAATCTCCTGTGACCTCCATCACCACTCCAGAACATGGTGCTCTGCAGCATTTTTCTCCAAGTGAAGTTTTTTACTTTTGCGATTTTGAGGCTGCAAAAGGTGGAGACCTACTGCTACCCGGGGTGGCCCCAGGCCATCTTTTTTATTTCTCTGTTCCTTCTCAGCAATTGAGGTCTAAGCTCTATCTTTACAGTCCACAGCTTCCTGGCCAAACTCAGAATATTTTAAATCATCCTGCTAGGTTCTTTGCTCTTGATTCGCAACATAAATCTGGCTAAGAGCTCCCAACAATAACCATGCCACCACCTCAACATTTGACTGCCTTGAAATTTCCTTTGCCAGATTAATCAGTCCTCTGCCCTTAATCTCAGTCTCAGGCAAAGTCTTTGGATATGAGCAGAATGCAGAGAAGCTTGCTGCCAAGCCATAGCACATACCATGTAGAGTTCAACAACCAACACAGTACTTCTTCCCAGAGGAAACCTCCCAAGCCTGGTTTTTACTAGCAGGCTTTTTATCAGCCTTCTGGTCTTCTGAGCTCTGACCAGAGTCTCCTCTACAGAACAGCGTAAGCTGTTCCAACACCACTGTTTCAGGCAACATCTCCAAATTCTTCCCACAAGCCATTTCCAAAGGCTCTGGAACCACATGGTCAGGTTTAGTCACAG
The DNA here is from genome assembly GCA_004363535.1 of Dasyprocta punctata. Classification (NCBI taxonomy): domain Eukaryota; kingdom Metazoa; phylum Chordata; class Mammalia; order Rodentia; family Dasyproctidae; genus Dasyprocta; species Dasyprocta punctata. Next base: position 1,096 of record RJWM01046772.1, read on the forward strand.
CAACAACCCCACTCCACTGGTACCAAATTCTGTCTTGGTTACTTTTATCTCATTGCTGAGACAGAATACCTGATGCCCAAAATTAGGGGAGGAAAGGTTTATTTCTTACAGTTCTGAGGGGTTTCAGTCCACACTCAGTTAACTCCAAGCCAGCGTGGTGTGTCACGGTAGTCATTCATGGTGGCTACAAAATACAAGGTGAACTGACAAGAGAGGAAAGACACGCCTTCCTCCTGCCCTTACACTGTATGTCAGCTCCACCCCTGGGCAGGTGCTGCATTCACATTGCCAATCCCAGCACTAGACAACAAACCAATCATGAGCACCAGACTCAGCTGTGTCCATGTTGTTATCACATGAAATTTGGTGGGGCTACAGGACCATAAACCATAGCACTGGTTCCTTGCTGAGTTGCTTAGTTAAACTTCTCAAGTTGACACAATGTATTTATCACAACAGAGACCTAGGAGATCAGTTTCCTGAAATTCATTTTAGTTTAGTGCTCAGCCATTCAGGCACTCAGAGGCAATTGCAGCCATAGTCAAAGGGAGCAAGGGATCTTGATATTGTCTGTGTGATGCTTTTTTTTAAAAACCAACATTACAATGCAAGAGCTTTGGTGTCAATAAAGCCTCCATTTAGACTTTAAAGGAAGGCCCAGGAGGTTAAGTAAGGAGCCCTATGAGAAGCAAGTGTGTAAAGCTGTGGGAATGAAACCAAAAATGCCATGGAGACAACAGAGAGTCATCAATGTCAGGATATTGGAACATCAACTATGAAAATCTGTGGGCCGTGAGAGGATTCAACCCTAAACAGAGGCCATGTGGGCTGCAATTAGTAAAGCCATAGGAGTAAGGCTTCCCAAGTCCTTTGGAACTCATATTTTACACTGTGTGTCCGAGATGATGGATACGGAACTACACGATTTAGTGCTTCCTCTGCTGGGATTCCATCTTGCTTTGGCCTGATTCCTTTTATGCCCTGATTCTTCCCTTTTGCTTATCCTGTACCATTGTACTCTGGGACTATGTAACTTGTTCTTGGTTTTTTTCCAGAGATTCACAGTTAAAAACGCCTTGAGTCTCAGAAAAGACTTTGACTTTGACTTTGGAAAAATGTTGGGACTACTGAGACATTTGGGAAGGGCTTATTGTGTTTCTGGTTGTATACAGGATAGTTAGGTAGAATTATGAACTTGCCACTGTCTTTATTTGGAGATTAAGTATGGTTTAAGAAGGCATGTTTGGGTATGACATTAAAGGGTTGGATATGGTGGTTAGGGTGGATTGTTAATTTGATTTGCTTTGGGATTCACCTGGGAGATTGATGGAGCACACTTCTGGATATGTCGGGTGGGGTGCAGAAGCATATTGTCTTAATTACTGCTCTCTCATTGCTGAGATGATATACCCAACACCAAAGTTAAAGGAAAAAAGGTTATTTAGCTTACAGTTTATAGAGATTTCAGTCCATAATCAGCTGGCTCCAAGGCAAGGTAGAACATGGCATAGAGGCAGCCATTCATGATATCGGAAGACATCGAAGAGAGAGAGAGAGAGAGAGAGAGAGCCCTTTATATTGCATGCAGATTACCTGCCCTAGGGTGGTGTAGCACTCACACTCTTAATTCTAGCATTAGACCATAAATCAGTCACAAACTCTAGATTCAGCCACTCCTGAAAAGCCCACCACCTCCATGACCACAGGAGGCTTTTGGGGGAGATTCAGACATAAACCATAATACTTCTCTGTCTGGTTCCTCACCTCTTCCTGTCTGGCACCATTTCCCTGCTCTGCTTCTCAGCCATTGTGTACTAAGCAGTTTTGTTCCACTATACCCTTGCACCACAATGTTTTTGCCTGGAGTCAACTAACATTGTAATGAATTCTCTGAAAATGTAAACCAAATTAAATCACCTCTCCTTTAAATTGGGGAGGTCAGGTATTGTTTACAGCAATAGGAAAGTTGAGTAATCAAAAGCCACTCATCATTGGTTAAGTTATGACTGCACATGCATAGACCATATTCCAATAATAGCATGAATCCCAAGAAAGCTGAACAAAGATTTTAATTATTGTTCCTCCAAACAGTATTTGGAGTTCAGGTTTCACCAAATTAGGAAAATTTGATAACCATTTTTATCTTCTAAATGAAAATTCATAAGGTCTATGATTTAGAAATAACTACATTATAAGACAAATAGATTTACTATAAGGTTAAGGGTTTCTCTGTCAGAATTACACAGTGTTCCATAAGTTCAGGTAACTAACTGCCTGTTAGAACAAAACAAAGTACTCTTCAGAGGAAAAGAACAATGTCCAAAGTCTTTACAGTTTATGAGATATTGCAGACTACAAGAAAATGGAATTATATCTTTAAACTACTAAAGGAAAAAATAAATTGTCAATTTAGAGTTCTGTATTAAGGAAATTATCATGAATATGAGAAACGAAAACTCTAGATTAATATAATCTTTGTCAAAATTCCATCAGTCTTTATTTTGCAGAAATGGAAAAGCTGATTTTCAAATTCATATGCACTTGCAAGGAACCCAGAGTAGATGAAACAAATTTGAAAAGTAAGAATAAAGTAAGAAGACTCATGCTTTCCAATTTCAAACTCACCTCAGAGCTATGGCAATGAAAACATAATGGTAATGGCAATAGGATACAGATCTAAAACAAAGGAATAAAATTAAGAATTTGGAAATACATCCATTCATCTGTGTCCCATTGATTTTAAACAAAAATGGTGCCCTTTTTTTTTTTTTTTTTTTTTTTTTTTTTTTTTTTTTTTTTTTTTTTTTTTTTTTTTTTTTTTTTTTTTTTTTTTTTTTTACAGGGAATCTAACTCATGACCTCATGCTTGCCAGGCAGGCACTGTGCTCCTGAACTATATTCCTGGCCCATTAAGTGATTTCAATATGGAAAAAAAATAAGTCTCCCCAAAATTGTGCTAAGATGATGAAATTTTAAAAACAATAATGTTGGACCCCTGTCTCACACTACAGACAAATATTAACTCAGAATACCCTAATGTGAGAACTAAAAGTATAAAATTCTTAGAAGAAAACGTAGGGATAAATCATCATGACTTTGATCTGGCAATGAATTCTTAGTCATGTGTCATAGTTACTTTTTTGTTGCTGGGACAAAATACCTGATACTCACAAGTTAAAGGAGAAGATGTTTATTCTAGCTCACAGTTTGTTGAGGTTTCAGTGCATAGTCAGCTGTCTCCAAGGCAGGGCAGCATGACAAAGGGAGACAGCAGAAGAGAAACAGTCCATGGCAGGGAAAACAGGAAGCAGGAAAAAACCAAGGGAGGAAGGAGGGAGACAGACCCTTCTGGGCTATGCCCCAGTGACTCACCTCCTCCAACTAGGCTTCAATTCCCAACATCAAATTTAGCTATAAACTCATAAGTGAAGCAGTCCACTGATATGTATCTTGCCCCTATGAGTTAATCACCTCCCCCAAAGAAAAAATAGATCATTTTTATCTCATCAACATTGAAAATTTTTGTGCGTCAAAGGACATTATCAAGAAAATGAAAAGAAAACAAAAGGATGACAGAAAATATTTTCAAGACATATCTGACAGGGTTTATTATCTTGAATATCCACCCATTTTAATGTCAAAAAGACAAACAACCTAATTTTGTAAGGGGGAAAGAACTGAAAAGACATTTTCCCCAAGAAGACATATATCCAGTAAGCATGTAAAAAGATGCTCAACATCATTAGTCATTAGGGCCACACAAATGAAGACCAGAGGCAGCAATTCACATATAGTAGGATGATTATAATTTTTAAAACTTGAAAGAAAATAACAAACATTGACAAGAATATGAAAAACCTGACCTTTTTACACTGTTAGTGGAATTGTAAATGATACAGCTGCTGTAAAAAGCAGTTTAATCTTTCCTCAAACAGATAAGTATAGAATTACCACATAGTCCAGCAAATCTATCATTATATACATATCCAAAAATACTGAAAATAATGACTCAGCAGATACTTGCACATCATATTTAGTTTAGTGTTACTTATAAAGTGAAAAAGTATAAGTAAGTCAAGTGTTTTGTCAACAGATGAATAGATAAACAAAATGTGGCATATAATTCCATGATAAAAAGGAATTAAATTCCATTAAGTTTATAGCATGAGTAAACTTCAAAAACATATCAAACAAACCAGACTGAAAAGGTAAACTTTCTATGGTTTCCTTTATAGGAGCTATTTAGCACAGAGACAGAAGTAGATTGAAATTTTCCAGAAGCTCAGAGAAAAATCAAATAGGAAGTTATAGCTTAATGGTTGGTTACAGAGATTTTTGGGGTAATTTTTTTGGGGGGTGCTTTTTAAAAGTTTGAAAATAAATAATGGTGACATTTGTACAATATTTTGAGTTATGTAACTATGATATTTAAAATGGTTAAAATTGTAACATATATATGTATAAAACCAAAGGAAAACAAACAAAAACACTTTTAGATAATAAAAAATGGAGTTACTATTTTTTTTAGTGTCTCTGCACTACAAAACTTAACAAAGAAAGCTTTCAGCCTGAAAGGAAATGATACAACATGGGAATATGGATGAAAATGAAGGGAGAAAAGTAAATTTAAAGATCTGTCTCTTCTTAATTTCTTTAAAAGTTAATTGACTAAAATAAAATAATTTTAAGATGTAATTTGGATTTCAAATATATGTAGAAGTAAAATGTATGGCATTAATACATGAGAGACTGGAAGGAATGTAAGTGAAATTGAACTATTGTAAGGTTTTTCTTACATCATATATGAAATAGTATAATATTAAATATACATATATTGTGACAATTGAGGCTGAATATTATAATCCCTAGAGAAATTACAAAGTACAGTAATACTTTCATTCATGAACACTTATGTTTGCAAACAATTTGGTTCGCACACAGAAGTGTTTGACAAAATTTTGCTTCCACTGATGATTTCCACATAGGTGAAACTGTGGCCATCTTCCCCAGAATCATGGAACAAATTAAGTTCTTGAAACAAGGTAGCACTGTATCATAATACAAGATAGTTTAAAAACACAAATACAAACAAAATAAGATTTTTTTCAAAATATGAAAAATAGAAGGATAAACAAAAATCCACAAAACAACAGAAAACAAATATCAAGATGAAAACTGATCATATTAACAAATGAACTAATATGTTTAAAGACAGAGACTGCCGACTGGATTTTTTTTTTAAAGTAAAACCCATTATATATCACTTAAAAGGGATGACATTTAAGTATAAAGATACAAACAGGTTGAAAATAAAGGATGGAATAATAAGCAATAAAAATAGCAAGTATCACAGTTTCACTTGTCTTTTAATAGCAAAAACTGGAGTCTTCAACACTAGGAATACTATCAGAAATGCAGTTGTTTCATAATGATACAACATGGGAGTATGGGGATATAGCTCAGGGGCACTTGCCTGGCAAGTTCAAAGCCCTGAGTTTGATTCCTGGTACCCACAGAAAAAAAGTCAATTCATTAAGAAAATCTAATGACCCTAAATGTGTATGATCCTAGTAACAAAGTTTTAAAATGACATGAAACAAAATTTGGCAGAATTCTAGGAAGAAATAAATAGATTTGTTTCACCTATAGTGGATTCCATTTGCTAAGATCTTTTGTGTCTATGGACACATGAATTTGAAGATAAATTGTTAATATATCAATCCTCCTTCCTACAGTAGTGTGCAGGTTCAAGGGTTATCTCATTTAAATTCTAAATTTAAATTCTGAGAAAGGGAAAGAATGAGTCTCACAATGGCTTATATTGTTGATAAGAATGTGTCAGAAGTTAACTTTGTACTCTTTGAATCAGTTATTATCTATATTGAACTTATGTAACCTCTCTGCTAAGATGTCTATATCTTCTAAGGTTTTTTCCTTATTAATGAAGTTTTTCTGTCTCACAAAGTAGTCCATTGCATTATTTAAAGTATCTTGTGTTTATTATACTCAAACTTTGAATTGTCTGTTTAAATCTGAGTAACGATTACAAGATTTTATTAACCACCATGTGTTTAAAAGCTCACATCATTTCCTGTGGTCCTGGCATCAGTATGTAGGTCTGTAAGCCATGTGCATTGATTCTAAATACTTGGCCACTTGTCAGTCCTTAGAGTACTACTTTGCAGCATCTGAAACTATGGAACAGTGTATCCTTGAAACTTCCTCTTTCTTTAGCTTCTGTAAGAACAAATTTTCTTTCTCTCTTTTCATTCCTTATTATGTACTAACTCCTGACCAGCTCAGAGTCAATCAAATTTTAAATTTAGCTTTCTTTTTTCACGCACTTAAATGAAAAAAAAAAAAGAGGCCATGAAAACAACTCAAAGCTTCAAGTTTCAAGTGCTTCAAATTTTATATTCATTAAAGAATCTGCCTCCTTTTGAGATCAGCTGGAAAGAGAAGAGCTTCATGGGGTTGGTTGTGTTCAGCCTGCTCTGTCACACCCTGGGTTGGAGTACTATGTGATGGTATATCTTTTCATTGAGCACGTAGGCTCTGTACATTGCTTTCATGATCTGGTCCTGACTTATGATGTCTTGGTCATTTTAAAAGTCTGATCATGTCTCTGTTGACCAGGGCAACACTGCAGATAATCATGGTTTATGCTTATTGAGTGCTTACTCTGTGTTGAGCATAAATTGTCCCTAATATTGTGGTCACAAGATTTGACCTGAAGTAAACTTTGTCCTAACCTGACATTTTCTGTATTACTCTGTCACATTCCCACCATCAGCTTCATTACTTAGTTCCTTCTAGTGCAGCACCCCTGGTTGTAGCATACTGATTTTTGCCTTCTCTAGTTATTTCTGCCATCTTATTTATTTTATTTTATTTTATTTTGAGTTCTGTTTTTTCATCTGTGTGGCATCTGTCCAACTTTCCTGTTTGTTAAGTAGCTCTTTGGCTTGTCCTCTGGATGCCCTCCTTAGAATTACCTCTACAGGAAACCTTGCTGGCACTGGCTCCAGTAGTTTGGGCTCTGCTCTATTTTTTCATTTTGATACCAAAGGGATGGGCTCTGGGCATTCCAAACCCAGTCCTTCTGATTAATGATAAAATCACACCATAGATTTCCTAGAATCTCAGGTTTAAAAGGAATCCTAAAGTCTATGTCAGTACAACCTCTACCTCAGTGAAAAGCCCTGTACTCTATTATTTTTCCATTCTTACCTCATTTATTTGAAGATGGATTTCATATCCGTAGTCTTCTCTTTCTAATCTAAAAATCTCAGTTCCTTTAATCACTGTCTGAAGTCTGACTGATTTCCTCTAGATTACCTTCATTTAATTATTGCTCTTTTTACAAAACAATGAGCTAATTATGTTCTGACAAGTGTGGATGAAAGTGGTACTTTATATTATTTGTAATGAATATTATTTCCTTGTTCTTTTTCATGATGCAGATCAAGATTTCTTAAAATCTTTTTTTTTCCTTCTGGAATGAAAATACTACCAACTTCAGCCTCATCTCAGGTCCAAATCATGATGTTGGCATCAGAGTAAACAATACTTTTAATCACAGTGCCAGCAGTTCTCCATGGTTTCAAGTAATAGTACACATGACACATTGATGTGAGTACAAGTCATATGCTTTATGAGTATATGCAGGTTATGCCCATTTCTTCTTGCTAATTTTAATTCCCTTCCCTTTTCCCCCGTTCACCTGGACCATCTGAAAGCCAATGAACAAACTGTCTATTAGAGAGAAAACCTCGAACCCATGCTATTTAACTTTTAAGTGTTTGCATCTCATATACTGAAACTGATACACATCTGTGTGCTTATCTACTGTTGAGGTAGATTCCCTCACACAGGAGACTTTTCTTTATGTAACTGACCCTTTTGCCAGGGTACAGTCATTTAATCAGTTATTGTGACTGTTCCATGTCTGCCTGAAGGATTATGGTTTCATCATATCTATCACACTGTCCTTGTTTAGAGACTTTGTGAGAAGTGAAAATTAGTTTAATTTGGTATAACTGTCTTTCCCCTTTCAAATCGTGGCTATTACTGCTTCATTTTTATTCAGAAGCATTGGAATCTTAACAAAGGTCTATGTCAAACTCCCTGTTCCTGTTTGGCAATTTGCCTCCATTCGCCAGGATTACTACAGAATTCATTTCTTTTTAAAGTAATTGGATGCGATTCTCAGCGATGGCGGGACCACTTCCCTTCCCCAGTACACAGCTTACCATTCCTGCCCTCTTTACCCTTGCTTACAAGAACTGCAGTTTGAAATGTCCTGCTTTTTGCAATTGTGTCTGTATACCTTGACTTTGCATCTCATCTGTAGTCCTCCAAATGATGAGGCCATTTATATGAAACATGATCTCATGTATCTGGTAGGAATTCAATAAGGATGAGTTCAAGCATCCTGACAACTTACCAATACAGTGAGACGCTGGATCAAAAGGGAGAAAGAGATGGAGAAGGAGAGGGGTTGATAGGGAGAGAAAAAGAAAAAGGGAGCAAGTAAGAGCAAAAGGGAGAGAGAAACAAAGAGCTAGAGATAAAGCACAGGAAAGAGATCCTGGGTTCAATTCCAGTACCACAGAAGAAATGACAAGATGCTTTTTGCATGGATGAATGAGAATACATCTTAAAAACTTTTTCCATGCTATTGCAAGAAGTATCTTAGCAAAGAGGCCATCTGGGAGCCTTTATTTCTATAGTAGATAGAGTCCCCCCAAAGAAATTATTTCTGCTTTATGGTTTGTTTGTTTGTTTGTTTGTTTTGAGGCAGGTCCCTGCTATGTAGTCCAGGCTGTCCTTGAACTCCCGGTGATCCTTCTGTCTCCGTCTCCCAAGAGCTAAGATTACAGGTGTGTGCCACCTTGCCTAGCTCTATTTTAAATAACAAATATTGCTAGATTCCTTTTCCAAAGGACTTTATAATACGCATCCGCTATCTATGAGAGGGCTGCTGTTCTTACAATTCTTTTAGCAGTATTTTGTGCCTCATTTTAGTTTCTGACAGGCATATATATTTTAAATACCTCATTGCCACATATTTACATTCTCCTTACTAATACAATTTAGCTCAAGAATGCCCCCCAAAAGGCCTCATGCACTCACAGGTGAGGCTATGGAAGGCGATTAGATCATGGAGGTACAGTACTCATTTGTGGAATCATCCACTGATGAATTCAGCTGCTGTGTGTGCAATTGGGAGGTGGTGGCTGGCCAGACAATGATGTATCTCCCTCCCTGGCGCCTTCCTTCCGGCTCTGCTTCCAGGTCACTGTGAATAAAGTAACTTTGCTTTCTCTCTGCCCCTCTGTGGTGCTGTTTCTGCCTGCAGCCAGCCAACCTGGATTGTAGCTCTGAGCCAAAATTAATTTCTCCTCTTTTAAGTTGTGGGTATCAGTATTTGTTCCAGAATCAAAGAAAGTGAGCAAGACACTTAGCGTTGATTTGTCACATATTTTCATTCATATATATATATATATATATATATATATAGTAGTCAGGGATTGCAAGGAAAACAATTACAGGACACATAATTTATAGTATATTTTATAATAGTTACCCAAAGAGTCAAACACAAAAAGCTCAGGAAATCTGTTTACACACTAATACCCAAGGAATCCAGCTGAGGGCCTGGATCCCATAGCAATGTCCTGCATGGGTCCGGCTGAAGTCCTAGCCCATGCCAATGCCCCCCACAAGTCCAACTGGAGGCCCAGAGCCCACGACAATGTCTCAAGCAAGTCTGTTTCACTGTTATGTGCTGGAAAGACTCAAAGATCAGAGGTAAAGACTAGGAAGTCTGTGCCAGAGAGATGAAGGATCTGTACCAGTAGGTTGAGGGATCTGCACTGGAGCCTGGAAGCAATGCTCAAAGTAAGGACCAGGGCTCCTCCTAAACAGTACCACAGCCATCCTCAGCGACAATGAGGTCCTGAGCTCCTCCGATGATGAGAACAGCCGAGTTCATATCAGAAAAGAAGCTCGACAAGCTCCGCCAGGAGAACCAACAACAACAGAAGAACCAACAACACCATTTCTTCCTCTTCAGTTCTCCCTTTTATGTTGTCAACAATCCTCAGGTGGGCCATCCACACTCAGCACCATGCTGATTTAGTTCAGCTGGTTGTTACAAGTTGATCAGCAGTTGTCAATCCACACAATACATGCATTGTGTGTCAATCCACCACAATGTAATATAAATACATATATATTCTTTTTTTTTTTTTTTTTTTTTTGAGATGGGGCTCTGCTATCTAGTCCAGGCTGGCCTTGAATTCATGGAAATACTTCTGCCTCAGCTTCCTGAGTGCTGGGATTACAGGTGTGTGCCACCATGCCCAGGTTTCATATATATGTTAATGTTTTTATTTTGGTTCTAAAGTTGTTTTTCATGTGAATTTTCACATGTTTTGTTCATTGTCCTGATCACTTGCTTGTCTACCTTTATAAGCGTGTTCTTTCTCATTTTTCATATTTCATGTCTTTCAATAAAATTTTATAATTTTATTTATATGTTGGCAAATGTATTCATTATTTTGTCATATTTCACGGCAATAGAAAGAGTCTTTTTTATCATGGAGCTTTCAAGGCTCTTCTAACACAGAAAATTATTGCTGTTTGACTACTTATTTTCTATCCAACTGACTTACCATTACTACTTTTTGTTGCTACCATTATTCAAGTTCATCTGGTGTTGTAGCTTTTGAATCTATCTGAACAAAAGGGAGTAACTTGATTTCATATTTTCCAGAAGTTATATTGTATTCTTACTGCTTTACAATCTCTGGAACTTCTAAGACAATGTTGATTAATGATAGTGGCAATGTATATGCTTATCTACACCATAATTTTTACCTAATGATGTTTTTTATTATTATACTATGTAAACTATACTTTGTTGCATTTGGTAAATTATTTTTTATTATATTTATTTCTTTTAATGATTATTTTACTTAGTGTCATTGTTATAAAAAAGTACTGAATGCTACCTATTTGATCATAACTTTTTCTCATTTAAAATATTTATGTAATAGATTATGTTGATTATATTTCCTGA